>CAKNYM010051309.1:288665-302649 GCA_932195095.1 Andricus curvator
ACGTTTTGAAGCAGCTGTTATTTATTCCGTAAGGTGACTGTAAGGAGTGCTTCCAAAAGCGACAGGGCCACTGTAATAAAGTTGTGGCTTCCAAAGGGGAACACTTTGAAGCAGCTGTTATTTATTCCGGGTGTGACTGTAAGGAGTGCTTTCGAAAGTAGAAAGACCGCTGGAAGAAGGTTGTGGCTTCCAAATGGAAACACTTCGAAGCAGCTGTTATTTATTCCGGAAGGTGACTGTAAGGAGTGCTTCCAAAAGCGACAGGACCACTGTAATAAAGTTGTGGCTTCCAAAGGGGAACACTTTGAAGCAGCTGTTATTTACTCCGGAAGGTGACTGTAAGGAGTGCTTCCAAAAGCGACAGGACCGCTGGAAGAAGGTTGTGGCTTCCAAAGGGGACTACTTTAAAGGGGATATCATCGCTATTTATCAGAATTGATTCTTGCTTCTTGTGGGTAATGAGATTTTCATGCATAATACACTCTGACCCCGATTTAGTAACAGTGTCGGGAGTTGCCTGCAAATAGCATTGTTACTAAATCGGTGTAATCGAAATGTAAACAGGGCCGCCTAAACCGTTTCCAAATGGAATGCACAAAATCGCGCAATATATTCGACTGAGTACTCACACACTGCGGTCCTTCCAACGCGAGAGTTACTAATTCGGTGTCCGAGTGTAAAAATGTCGACTTCAGAATTGAAGCCAATTCAATTTCAGAAAGTGACAATAATTCCAAATGTAGTTCTAGGTCGAACAAGGTGATCAGCCGTGATTCGCGACGAGTAGGTCGTTTGGAAGAAACGCCAATTTCTGTGGACGAGTACCCGCCGGGCGTTTCTGGCAATCGCGTTACCACCGCGAAATCCTCTGTCTCTTAAGAACTCCGGTATAGTGTCTGCTCGGGGCGACTCTGGATTTATTACCCTCTCGTTTTGGCCCCAATGTGTCTCATTGTCTCTCTCATTCTTCTCTCCACTCCACGAAAATTCGACTTTCATTTTACTGGCGGAAATAATCTTTGATACGATTGCTCATCATCTTCGACTCGCTTTTTGATTTTCCCCATCCTCTTAAGCTTTCATTATTTCATCCCTCTTCAGGAATTTGGGGCTTAAGTCGGAAATATTGCATTTTCATCCAGGCTCGTTCAACCCTTTTATAGGGTAATGCGATCCACCGCAGTTTCCTTCCCCTGCGTGACGATCTTAATTTGACTGGTAATCTAGGTCATTAATATAGCTTATCAATGGGCAAGGTGCTACAATGCTATAGATTATGGAAAATTAATAGAGAAGATGAATTTCAGGCTCAGTCATATTTTTGAGGATCAGTCGAATTTCTTAATTATGAAGTCAGAAGCGGACTCGGATTCGTTAAATTAGGAAATTAATCGTTTAGGAAATACTTGGAATCAGTATCATCTGATGAAATCTCTTTGAAAGCGTCTTGTTTTCTAAGGTCTTAAATTTGTGTTTATATTATTATTAAAAAATAAATCTGAATATTGTGAAAAAAATGAGAAACGGGGACAGAATTCACGATTTTAGGTATTTTAGGGGGAAAAAGAGGACGGACTGTGATACCTGGTTCAATTCAGACATGACAGTCTTTTTTCTATTCCCCTTTTATAAAAAATTCCTCTTTTTTTTTGTTTAAATATGAACTATATGAATGAAACCCAAAAAGAAACTTTAATGTTTTATTAAGTCTCCTAATATATTTTTGGTTTAGAATTATTTATTTTTCTGTTCAATTCAACTACATATTTGGTTGAAAATTCAACTTTTTTGTAAAAAAATCATCTGTTTTGGCCGAAAATTGAACTGGTTTATTGAACATATATCCTTTTGGGAAGAAAATTTGTCCTCTGGAAATGAAAATTTATCTTTGTTGTTGTTAAAAATTCATCTTTCTTTGCTGTAAACTATCTTATTTGTTGAAAACTCAACTGTATTCTAAAAAATTCGTCCTTTGGACTTGAAAATTCGACTATTTGTTGAATATGCGACTGTAGAAAATTGTCACTTTTGCTTGAAAATTGAACTATTTGATTGTGAAGGCGACTGTCTGGTTAAAAATTAATTTCTTGTCATTTAATTCAACCGTTCAGTCGAAAATTAATGTCTTTTTGGATATAAACTCGTTCTCTGGTTCAAAAATTCATTTTTTGGTAGAATATTCATCTGTTTTGATTGAAAGTTAATTTTCTTTTTATATTTTGTGATGTTATAGTTTTGACCCGATAAAATGTATAAAACAATTTGATGTTGATTGTATTGTGTATGCTGGTCACAATCAATATTTTTTTGAATATTGATTTTTATTGCTGAATTGTGAAAAAATTTCTCTCAAGCTCCGCTGGGATCCGAACCCAGGTCTTTCAGACTGCCGGTCTGATGCTCTTACCCACTAAGCTACAGGGAGACGAGAATGATCAAAAATTAAATGAACGAAATAAAAATCTCTTTTGATTCGGAATTACACCATTTGATTAAAAATGCAGTTATTTTGTTAAAAATTTAACAACAATTCTTGAAAATTCATCATTTTTGCTAGAAAATTCGACTGTTTTATTGAACATTCATCTTTCTGGATATAAAATTCATCGTTTATGTTAAATTATTATATTATATTTTATATATTTATAATTATATTATATTATATTAAATTAACTGCTGAGGCTTTCAAATCACAAAATTTCTATTTTTAACGTTAAAATCTACAACTTTCTAAATTTTGAACAGATTGGAAATCGTCCTGTAAAGTCAATTATTGTTGATTTTCCAATAATCGAACTACAGTCTAATGTGATTTACTATAATAGCAAGAGATCTTGGTATGAGTATAATACATTTTTTGAATAATTTTAGTTTCTTGCAGAAACTTATAATTACATATCGTACACAAATGGACAATAAAGTATAAGTCGAAACGTTGATGCGGATTCTAAAAGTGTTCTTTGTAAAAATGTATATTTTTAGTTTGAATTTGCACATTTCAACAATGAACTACCTGTATATGAAAAATAATTTCAAGTACAAAATTACAAAATAATACAAAAAATTTGTTGAATACAAAGACAAATCAGACGAATCAAATTTTGTATTCGAAATGATAATTTTTCGAGCCGGAAAAGGGAAGGGAAGAATAAAAAACCGATTTTCAAAATATATAAATTACCATAACTTCCCAACGCTTTAATAAATTGTCTTTATATTATAGGTCAATCGATTCGTCTCGAACCAAGGAATCTTTAATATTTTTACATCAAGTTTGAATTATGTTAATGAAAGAAGTTTTACTATAGAAAACCGATTTTCAAAATATATAAATTACTATAACTTCCCCACGCTTTATGAGAATATATTAATATTACATCAATCGACTCGTCTCGAACTAAGGAATCTTTTATATTCTTGCACCAACCTTGAATTATTTCAATGAAAACAGTTTTACTATGAAAAACCGATTTTCCAAATATATAAATTATCATAACTTCCCCACGCTTCGGTAAAATATATTAATATTACAGGTCAATCGATTCGTCTTGAATCAACACAACTTTTCTTTCCTCGCGTGAACTTTAAATTATGAGAATGAGAACATTTTTACTATAAGAATCGATTTTAAAAATATATAAAATACCATAACTTCACTACAAAATTAATAAATTGTATTGATATTAGAGGTCAATCGATTCGTCACGAATCAACAAATCTTTTCTGTTCTTGCATCAACTTTGAATTATGTTAATAAAAAAAGTTTTACGATAAAAAACCGATTTTCAACAAATATAAATTACCATAACTTTCCTACACTTTAATAAATTGTATTAATATTATAGGTCAATCGATTCGTCACGAATCAACAAATCCTTTCTGTTCTTGCATCAACTTTGAATTATGTTAATGAACAAAGTTTTATTATAAAAAACCGATTTTCAAAATATATGAATTACCATAACTTCCCTACGCTTTGATAGAATATATTGATATTATTGGTCAATCGATTCGGCTTGAGCCAAGGAATCTTCTATAATGGTGCATCAACCTTGAGTTATGTTAATGAAAAAAGTTTTACTGTAAAAAACCCATGTTTGAAATATCATTAAGTGCTAAAAAAAATGCAACAAATATGTTTAGAAATCCTTCGGTCAGTTTCAAGATATTAGTCAAGGAAATAAGCGATCCAAATTTCATCAATTTATCTGCGACCGTTTTCAAGTTATCGTGTTCACAAAAAAGTGTGACATCCACACATGCACACAGACACATCAACACAGACACACATTCGCACAATTGCTTAGAACATTTAATATACATTTCTAAATTGGAAAAGGTTCAATTCAATGAAATTAAAATTTTTGGATAATGTTACCATTACAAAGCTTCCTCTATGAGGAAGCAAAGAAATGTAAAATTCTGCAGTTTGCTGCGATACCCTGTAGATTTATACAACAAAGTGAAAAAATAATAATAAAAAGTTATACAAGTGTTTAAATTGAAGAAAGTTATACTTTATTGAAAATTTTTTTCACTTCTCTACAAGAAAATACAAGAAAAAATTAGCTTTTTGTATATAACTGTATTTTTTCTTCCTCGGAGAGGAAGCTTTGTGATGGTAACATTTTCCAAAATTTTTAAATTCAGTTAATTGAACCTTCTGCAATTTGAAAATTTCTAATACAATGTTCTAAGCAATTGTCCAGATATGTGTGTGTGTGTGTGAATGTGTGCGTGGGGATGTGATATTGGTACATTTTATTAAAGAGTAGGGAAGTTATGGTAATGTATATATTTTGAAAATCGGGTTTTTATAGTAAAACTTTTTTCAGTAACATAATTCAAAGTTGATGCAAGAACAGAAAAGATGTGTTTATTCGAGACGAATCGATTGACCTATAATATTAATACATTCTATTGAAGAGTAAGGAAGCTATGGTAATGCATAATATTTAAAAATACGGTTTTTCACAGTAACACTTTTTTCTTCAACATACTTCAAAGTTGACGCAAGAATATAAAAGATTCCTTACTTCGACACGAATCGATTGACCTACAATGTTAATACATTTTATCAAAGAGTAGGGAAGTTATGGTAATTTATATATATATTTTAAAATCGATTTTTATATTAAAAATTTGCACATTCTCATAATTTGAAGCTGATGCGAGTATAAAAAAGTTGTGTTGATTCGAAACGAATCGATTGACCTATAATATTAATACATTTTATTGAAGAGTAAGGAATCTATGGTAATGCATAATATCTAAAAATACGGTTTTTTATAGTAAACCTTTTTTCTTCAACATACTTCAAAGTTGATGCAAGAATATAAAAGATTCTTTGGTTCGAGAGAAATCAATTGACCTATAATATTACTACATTTTATTAAAGAGTAAGGAAGCTATGGTAATGCATAATATTTAAAAATACGGTTTTTATAGTATAACTTTTTGCTTCAACATACTTCAAATTTGATGCAAAGATATATAAAAGATTTCTTGCTTCTAGACGAATCGATTGACCTATGATATGAATACATTTTATCAAAGAGTAGGGAAATTATGGAAATTCATAGATTTTTAAAATCGATTTCTATAGTAAAAATTTTCTCATTCTCATAATTTAAAGTTGATGCGAGGGTAGAAAAGTTGTGTTGATTCCAGAAGAATTGATCGATCTATAACATTGATACATTTTATTGAAGAATAAGGAAGCTATGGTAGTGCATAATATTTGAAAACACGGTTGTTTATAGTAAAACTTTTTGCACTAACATAATTCAAAATTGATGCAAGAACGGAAAAAATTATTTGATTCGAGGCAAATCCATTTCATCTATAATATTAATACACTTTATTGAAGATTAAGGAAGTTAGGCTCATTCATAATATTTGCATCATCCGTTTCAAACAGAAAAACTTTTTTCATCGACATAATTCAAAGTTGACGCATGAATAGAGAAAAGACTTTTTGATCACAAATTTTCAAATAGAATAATTCTGACAATTTTCGTAAAGAAATCATAAAGCTGGGAAAGGGATGGGGTGCGACAGAACTTTTCCCTTCTCTTTTTCAGCTCGAAAAATTATCATTTCGAATACAAAATTTGATTTTTCTGATTTGTCTTTGTATGAAATTTTTTTTTTTCAATTTTGTATATTTTGTGAATTTCTATTTTCAAATTGATCAAAATGAAGACTTTGGTTAGTCTATTATTGAAAAAAATAACTAACGTTTCCTCTATGAGGAAGCAAATACATTTGCTAACGGGAAATTTAATAGATTTCAGAAAGTTGCAAGATTTTGAACTATGAACTGCTATTTATATTTTGCGTCGTTTTCGAGAAAAATGAGATTTCCAATTGTTACAAATGAAAAAATCTTTTTTCTTAAAAACGCTTCGTAAGATTTTTTTCTTTCTTGGCTCAAAACAACCAGGGAGCATCCCCGAAACACGTACAAAAGAGAATCTGGATGTGCAAGTACTTTCGGGTTGAACTTAATCGAGACTGGCCGTGCTCTTTCTGAAGTTCGATCGACTATGAAACTTCCTGCGGAAGTTGCAATGCTAAAGTGAAGGGCGTGAGCCGATAAAAAGTAGAAATTGTCGAAAGAAAAGGTTCGATAAAAGATCGTGGTCTCGTATTCGTTTTTGCCGTGACGAGCTCGTTAAGGAGGTTCGCCGAGTCGTTTTCGAGTTTTGCACAGCTCATCAAGGGGGTCTTACGATGCCCAGGGGCTAGTCTTTTCTCGATGCCCTTGGCCATCGAGTCGCGAAGGGTAGATTCGAAGTCCCAAGGGTGAAATGGCTCATTCCAACACACTTATCCGGCGCACGCCGTAGATAACCATAGATTAATGGGGCTCAGAGACTCAAGCAGAAGGAAAGATCCATAAGAGAAGCCTTATACCTTACGAGACCAATGGAACGCACGTCTTCTCTGATTTATCGTTTATTGAGAAATATGGCGATCTTTTCCTACACTCGCACTCAGAGATTAACCCCCTTCTTTTTGTCTTTTAACCTAAACCCCCTCTCTTCTTTTTCCAGCTTATGGTTCCCTGCTGATTCTTCCTCGTTTCCAAGCTTTTGTCTCCTAACGGGATGAGTCCTTCGATGCAGAAGAAAAACAATCCGGGTTCTGATGATTCGCCGATTGCCAATAAATTTTCTGGAAGACCCTCCATTATTGTCAGAGGGATGATCGGGCTTCGCTTGTTTGTTCACTCATTGCTGATTTACTTGATCGTATTGGGAAAATTATTGAGACTAGGTATTACTGTAGTGAGGGGCTCTCTTCTATTTCCTAACTTTTTTGATGTTGTTTGAGAGGAAAATTAAAGAGATCATATCATCAAGGCAGTCTGTGCAAAAAATTATTTTTGTAGAAAAAGACTCAAACATATTATGAATCCAAAAATCAGCTGTTATGAAAAAACAGATTCAAAAAGCTCAATTTATGCAAGAAGAATTGCATGGAGAGACCTAGGAAAAATATGTTTCCAAACAACATTGTAATCAAATCATTATAGACAAACATATAACAAAAGAAAAAAGAGGGATAGAATTAGGACCAACATGTTTCGAGACCATTTTAGATCTCCTCATCAGGGTATTCATTATAGGATACTACGAGTAAATTATTTCTATGATTCACTGAGAGAATTTTTTCATCAAAATTTACCAAATTAGTTCGGTCATTGGAGGACATTACTGCATTTAGATAAAGTTCACAATTATTAAAGGATTTAATACAAAACAGAACTAAAAATAATACTAAAAAGTTATGTCTAATTTCAAGTCCAAAAGTAAAAATTCTGATTCTGATAGTAATGTAATTTTTTATTTAATAAATTATGTAAAGTTTACTTTCGTGTAATATTAACGATTCACTTGAAAGAAAGTATAGATTGCCGAATTTTTTGATAGATTTTCACACCTTAACGCCGTTATGTAACATTTTTTGTATTTTGTTTAAAAAAATAATAGACTTTTTTTAAATAAGAAAAAAAGGTTTTTGAAGATGAAGTATTGTCTAGAAATAAATAAAGCAATATTTTGATGGAGCACTGAATACTTTTCAAATATTTTTTTTAGTCATACAACTATTGAAATTACTGAAAAGAAAAGAAGTATTATCAGTTTGTTTTTAAATTTATATGAATATAATTTTTATTAGATCCTTGAGTAAATTAAAAAAGATTTGTAAATATTTCAGATGTGTCAAAAAAGAATCTGGAACATTTTAAAGACATTTTTTCATTTTACGAGATCTTGCCAAATATTAGGAAAAATTCGATTTTTTTAAAAAGATATTTAGGACTTTTAGATATAAATCAATTGAACTGGAAACGATATTGTTGTTATAATTAAAATTTAACATTTGCCAACATTTAACATTTGTTATGATTAACATTAAATTGTTATTAATTAACGTTAAAATTAACCATGAATTCTTTTAAATTTTTTGGAATACTCTTGAATTTCTTTAAACGTTTTAAAATATTTGTAATCTATTTAAAACCTCTTGAATTCCTAAAAATATTTTTAACTGACTCAAAGTTTTTAAAAAATTTTGAAAAATCATTAAAAATGTAAAAAAATGATCTTCAAATCTTCCAGACTTTCCCAAAAATTTTCTGAAAATTGTTTTATTCTCTTGAAACCTTTGAAAATTTTTGAAAGCTTCTAAAGATTCTGTTTGAAATCTTTTGAAATCTACATTTTGTAAAATCTTTTAAAGTTTAAAATTCTTTTTGAATCTCTTCAAATCTTCTGTACTATTTTTCGAAATTTTAGGTAATCGTTTGAAATGTTTTGAAATATTTTTCAACTTTCTTTTAGAGTTTATTTCTCCAAAATAACAAATGATTTAAAATTTCCCCAAGAATCTTAAGAAAATTCTGTTTTTTATTCTTTTCAGAATTTCTAAACCTTCTAATCTTTTTAAATTATTAAAATTTTTTCTGAACTTCTTCTGAATTCTGCAAAATTAAGAAAATTGTCTCAAAATCTTTCAGATTCTTCTTTGACAATTTTAGAAATCTTTTGAAATGTTTTGAAATCTTCTCTTTACATTAATTTTTCAAAATAAAAAATCATTTTAATTTTTCTTAGACACCTAATGATTTTTTTTTCAACTTAACAAATTTTTGAAATATCTTTATAAGTTTTAATTATCTTTGAATAGTTTCAAAATTTCTAAATATCTGTTAGACTTACTCAGATTTTTCTAAAATGGTCTAATATAACAAAATTGCAAAATTTGGCTTTAAAATCTTTTACAATCTTTTTAAAAATCGCCAAATTCAGTTTACCTAAAAATTATTTAAATCCTGAACAATAAAAATTGTCTTGAAGTCTTCCATATTCTTTTTTCACAGATTTTCAAATCTTTAAAACTTCAAATAGTTCTTTTAACATTAAACCTAAACCATTTAAAACTTTCCCAGAAATCTTTAAAAAAAATGAATATCCCCAAATCTTTCAAAATTATTAAAAAGCTTCTAAATTTTTTTCGAATTCTTCGAAATAAGTTTTTGCCGATAATTTCATGTTTCTTATCTCTTTGAAAATGTAAAAAAGTTTACAAAATATAGCGCGGTGGAAAAATGTTAAGAACAGAATTATTTCCCAATTCTAAAGAATTATTTAGAATTTAAATTTTCTCGTGTTCTACCACAATGTATTCGATTTTTTTGAGATATTCAGTAACGTGGCTTTTTTTAAATAGGAAATGCAATTGAAAATGTTACTTAATCAGGTTAAAAAATATAAAAAAATTTTTAAATTATATTAATTTTTGAAAATTCAAAAGTAAGACATTTTTATAAATTGATCTTGAATATTCAAGAAAAAAATGTTATTCTTGTTTTCTTCTAAATAATAAAAACTTTATATCCTTTTCATTTTTATCACACTGTCATAGCTACAATTCCAAAAATAATCTCAAATTATGTAATTGAATCTTGGCTATTGTTTTCATAATAAAAGTTAAATTTTTCTTTCAAATATCTCTATTACAATTATATAATTTTTTGAAATTTGTTAGTGATGTTGTGAAATGAGTATCTGAATTCAATTTTCAAAATTATATATACATATATTTCAATTTTTTTGAATTAATTTAAAAGGATATTAATAAATTAAATTAAATTTCAAATTTAAAGAAACATATAATGTAAAAATTATCAGAATGTTTTAATGGAAATAATTGTGTGATGATTTGTATGTTGTGAACTGATTTAGTAATTATTAACCTATATAATTATTTTATGATTGAATATTCGATATAATTTGTACAATAAAAGTTTATTTCTATTTAAAATACCCCAATTCCAATGACATGATTTTTCAAATGTTGCTGATGTTGTGGAATGAGTATCTTAATTTAATTCTCAAAATTATATGCAAATCATTATAGTTTTATTTTTGATTAATTATTAGCTAATTCTTTTTTTTTTTATCAATATTAAATTATATAAAGATTGAATTCTAACTTTTTTCGAATAATTACATAATTTTATCGATGCGAAATGAGTATCTGCATTCTGATTTGAAAATGATATGTATTTTAACTTTTAATTTTAATTTTTAATGATTTTAGTTCCGAAGGTTATCAATAATTGACTGTTTATTTTTTTACAATATTGAATAACATGAAGATTGAATTTCAATTGTTATTAATTAAGTAACATGAATTGATTATTTTCTTTAAGATTATGTAATCGAATATTGGCTAGTATGTATATGATAAAAGTTTATTTTTTATTTAAAATACATTTATTACAATTATACAATTTTTTTAAACGTTTGTGATGTTGTGAAATGCGTATCTGAATTCAATTTTCAAAATCAGATGTACATATGTTTCAGCTTTTCCGAAAATAAGTATAAAAGGTTATTAATATTAATAACCACGTGACATTTTTAGTAATGGAAAATTCAACTATAACCGAAAATTCATTCAAAAAATTTCTATTAAAATGCAGCCAAATGAAAATGAAAATGATCAATAACAACTGCAAGAGATGTCGAGTGACAGTGATTAAAGAAACAAAAAATAATAAAATTTACCAAATTCAAAATCAATAGTAAAAGAAATAAAATTGATTATAATTATATCGAAATCACTGAAATTTTTGTAGAAGTCAAGATTGTTGTTCAATATCAGTATATTTGCAAAACTTATAACGAAATTAATAATTTTTTAGATTTTATTATAAAATTTTGCAGGATTTTACAAAATATGAGGAAAAATTAAAGCCTTTCCACAGATATTTAGGACTTGTTTGCAAGAAAGTTTGCAAGAAATAAAAAATATTTGATAAATGTTCGAAAATTTGTCCAAGTTCTGAAATATATTTAAAATCTGTTCAAAAGCTCTTAAATTCCTAAAAATATTTTTTGCTGACCTGAATTTTTCTTGAAATTTTGAAAATTCATTCAAAATATAAAATAATTTTCCTCAAAACCTTCGAAATTTTTCCAGGAATTTGAAGAAGATTATAAAAGATTTTCAAATATTTTAGATGTGTCAAAGAAGAATCTAGAAGATTATACACAAAAATTTTATTTTCAGGATTTTACGGAATATTCGGAAAAATTTGAGCCTTTTTAAAAGATATTTAGGACTTTCAGAAGTTTTCAAGAAATAAAAAATTTTTGATAAATGTTCTGAAATTTTTCCAAATTTTGAAATATACTTAAAATCTGTCCAAAAGCCCTTAAATTTCTGAAAATATTTTCAGCTGACTCGAATGTTTTTTAAAATTTTCAGGAATCATTCAAAGTGTAAAAGCAGTATGTACCTAAAAATTTTCCAAATTCTAGGAATTTTTGAGAAAATTTGTTTATTCACTTGGAAACTTTCAAAATTCTTTTAAAACTTCATTTTTCAAAATGGAAAATGGTAAACAATTTTCCCATAAATCTTACCAAAAAAGTTTTTCTTAATACTTTCAAAATTGTTAAACCTTCCAATATTTTTAAATAATTCAAATTTTTCCCGAAATTTTTTTTAGAATTCTGCAAAATTAAAAAAATTGCCTTAAAATCTTTCAGATTTTTCTTTGACAAGTTTAGAAATGTTTTAAAATCTTTTTGAATCTTCTCTTAAAATTAATTTTTCAAAATAACAAATCATTTTAATTTTTCCTAGGAACATACAATTTTTTTTTTTCATTTTCTCGAAACCTCAAAAAATTCCTAAAATATCTTATAAGTTTTTATTATTTTTGAATAGTTTCAAAACTGCTAAGTATCTCTAAACCTTACTCAAATTGATTCTAAAATCATGAATTATGGCAAAATATTGCCTTAAAATCTTTGACACTCTTTTTCAAAATTTTAGGAAATACTTCGAAATGTTTTGTAATCTTCTTCAATTTGCTTTTAGAATTCATTAAGGAAATTTTTTTCAAATCCTGAAAAATCAAAAGAATTGTCTTAAAGTCTTCCATATTTTTCACAGGGTGAAGAATAATTAAAAATTCTCACTGATTTAAACAAAAAATAATGATTTTGAATTTTTTCACTATTTTTCAGACTTTCCTCGAGCAGCATTGTTTTCATGAATAAAATTAATACCAAAAAGCGTGCATTAAATACACAATTAGCACTTGCTTGGAAGCAGTTTTTTAATAAAACTAATAATTTTTAAGTAAACAAAAAAAAATGTTTGCTTGTGGTTTCCGGGCAATTTCGGCCAAATTCCTCAGACAAATTTGTATTGATCAGAATTGAAAGAAGAAAAAATAGGACCCTAGTGTCTTTCATTTTTGAAATTTGTATTTTACGCTACACACTGACATATAAGTTACTAACTGCAAAAACTTATTTTATCAAGGAGAAATTTTTATTAAAATAACTTTAATATAACGTTTTCTATAAAAGAATTGCTTTCCTCCTCTTTGCGTGAACCTAAGTTTTCATTTAATATAATTTAATACTCTATCTCGCCTGTCTTTTGCTTCAAGAATAGAATTATAAAAAATTAAAGACTACTTAATTTAAATAATTTTTTTCTGCAAAAAGACCTTCTCATTTCCCAGCAGAGCGAAAGGAGAAGATCTTTTTGCAGAAAAAAAATTATTTAAAATAATTTTTCTTTTATAGATCCATTTAGTCTGAAAAGACGTTAAAAATTTTCTGTTATTTTCTAATGATAATACAGATTCCTTGAAAAATTTTCTTTGTACCATCCAGAAAAATAATGCGTGTATTTCTGAAAAAATTTTCTTCCCTCGATCTCTCTAGCAGCTTAATGGGAAAGCACCTGACCGGAAATCAGTAGTTCTGTGGTTCGATTCCCAGCGGAGCGAAAGGAGAAGGTCTTTCTGCAGAAAAAAATAATTTAAAATAATTTTTCTTTTATAGCTCCATTTAGTCTGAAAAGACGTTAAATATTTTCTGTGTTTCTCTAATGATAATACAGATTGTTCGAAAGACTTTTCTTAATGTCTAATTAATTGTTGCTAAATTTGTCGAAATTTCCTCGAAATTACAATAATCAGATAAGCTTTGAGAGTATTTTGTATACCAAGGCACCTCTATTTGGTGGTATAATATGGTATCGAATAGCATTTGGTGGTGCTCTCTGACGTGACATTCAGATAGGGATGTCAACCGTCTGCTGGGTAAATCTGTCCCTGAAAGCAAAGGTAGGCAGTGTATTTCGAGTCATCTCCATCTCCCCTTCAAGCGAGCGAGTTCACTCTTGATCGAATTAGCACGCCGAGAATACTTGATACCCTGACAGTCTGAAGTAATTAACGGCAGAATGCTAGGTAACCATCAGCCATTATCGGAACAACGCCCTCAAACTTCCCCATACCAATGTGCTTCTATAACGGAATCTTCCCAAAGTTTATCTTCTTCAATAAAGATACAACCCATCCTCATAGAAATTGGAAAAAAATAAGTGAAACATCCTCTCCTCTCCTCTCCTCTCCTCTCCTCTCCTCTCCTCTCCTCTC
>CAKNYM010051309.1:302659-351357 GCA_932195095.1 Andricus curvator
CCTCTCCTCTCCTCTCCTCTCCTCTCCTCTCCTCTCCTCTCCTCTCCGATTCACTTCTATCGCATCACCCACCTTTCTTTCCGTACGATTTAAGTCTCCCTTACGTATTTACACCTCTCTCACTTCACGCTCCTCCCTATACACTCTCCTACTTTTCCCTCATTCGGAGCTCCCCCTCTTTCCCAAAACTTTCCTCCCCTTCATACCATCCATATCCTTTCCAACCCTGCCAAACTTCACTTCTCCCATATACTTCATCTCCCATCCGTTGCGCCCCCCTTCTACAAAAAATGGTTGCGTAGACTATTCAGATGTAATTAAGTCGTTTGAATCTTCTTGTCGCTCTCCCTACTTTCCTCTTCTATTTTACTCTGTTTTATTCAATCTGATCCTATCCTGTCCACTCACATCGAATCATCTCCTCCTTCCTCAGTTTCTGCACCATTTACATCCCTCTCCTACTTCTCCTCTTCCCTACTTCTCCTACCTTTAAATTAACAACCCTACTTCGCGTCCTTTTTCCCTTTTCTCCCTGCTTTCCCCTTCTATTTTACTCTGCCCTATTCAATCTGATCCTATTCTGTCCACTCATATCGGATCGTCTCCTCCCTTCCCAGTTTCTGCACCATTTACATCCCTCCCCTACATCTCCTCCTCTTCCCTACTTCTCCTACTTTCAAATTTACTCCCCTAGTTCGCGTCCCTTTTACTTCGCACCCTGACTTCTACTTCCCTAATTTACTCCCCGTCACTTTTCATTTCCTCCATATCCATATCTTCTGCACCCCCCTGCTTGGTTTTCTCTACTATACTTCCCCTTCTCTACGCCGATTTCCTTCCATTCCTTCCCGAATTCAGGCCTCCCAGACCGGTCCCTCTATACCCTATTGTACCCTATATTCAGTTAAGGTCCCTAAAGTTTCCTATATTCAAGATTTGGTCCCTATGTTACCCTAGTTACAGACCATAATAGAACTTTAAAAAAACTTGTAATAAGATCAAAGCTGCCAAGAGTCAGGAATTTTGAAAACTAGTTGTGAATTCAATCTCGAGTGTTTCTACTTTGTTTGTATTTATAATTATATGGTCATTCACGAGCACTTTGCTTCCAGCGAGCAAATTTATTTGCTTTCCCATAGAAGAAGCATTAGTTATTCTTTTCAATATTAGACAAACCAAAGTCTTCATTTTGATCAATTTAAAAATAGAAATTTACAAAAAATACAAAATTACCAAATAATACAAAGAATTTTTTAAATACAACGACAAATCAGACAAATCAAATTTTATATGCGAAATTATAATTTTTCCAGCTGGAAAAGAGAAGAGAAAAGTTCTGTCGCACCCTATCCCTTTCCCAGCTTGATGATGTCTTTACAAAAATTATCAGAATTATTCTATTTGAAAATTTATGATCAAAAAGTCTTTTCTATTCATGCGTCAAGTTTGAATTATGTCCATGAAAAAAGTTTTTCTGTTTGAAACAGATGATCTAAATATTATGAATGAACATAACTTCCTTAATCTTCAATAAACTGTATTAATATTATAGATCAATCGATTTGCCTCGAATCAAGGAATCTTTTCCGTTCTTGCATCAACTTTGTATTATGGTAGTGGACAAAGTTTTACTATAAAAAACCGTGTTTTCGAATATTATGGATTACCATAGCTTCCTTAGTCTTCAATAAAATGTATCAATGTTATAGGTCAATCGATTCGTCTTGAATCAACACAAGTTTTCTATTCTCGCATCAACTTTAAATTATGAGAATGAGAAAATTTTCACTATAAAAATCAATTTTAAAAATATATAAATTACCATAACTTCTCTACTCTTTAATAAAATGTATTAATATTGCAGGTCAATTGATTCGTCTCGAACCAAGGAATCTTTTATAATCTTGCATCAACTTTGAATTATGTTGAAGCAAAAGTTTTACTTTAAAAAACCGTATTTCCAAATATTATGCATTACCATAGCTTCCTTACTCTTCAATAAAATGTATTAATATTATAGGTCAATCGATTGGTCTCGAATCAACACATCTTTTCTGCTGTTGCATCAACTTTAAATTGTATTAATGAATAAATTTTAACTATAAAAGACCGATTTTCCAAATATATAAATTACCATAACTTCCCTACTCTTTAATAAAATGTATTATTATCATAGGTCAATCAATTTGTCTCGAGTAAAGTAATCTTTTATAATCTTGCATCAACTCTGAATTATGTTGAAGCAAAAGTTTTACTTTAAAAAACCGTAATTCCAAATATTATGCATTACCATAGCTTCCTTACTCTTCAATAAAATGTATTAATATCACAGGTCCATCGATTCGTCTCGAATCAATACATCTTTTAAGTTCTTGCATCAACTTTGAATTATGTTAATGAAAAAATTTTCACTATAAAAAACCGGATTTCCAAATATTATGCATTACCATAGCTTCCTTACTCTTCACTAAAATGTATTAATATTATAGGTCAATTGATTCGTCTCGAATCAGCACATCCTTTTTGTTCTTGCATCCACTTGAAATTATATTAATGAAGACAGTTTTACTATAAAAACCCGATTTTCAACATATATAAATTACCATAACTTCCCTACTCTTCAATACAATGTACTATAATTATAGGTCAATCGATTCTTCTTTATATTCGATCTTTTATATCTTTTATATTGTTGCATCAACTTTGAATTATGCGAATGAAAAAAATTTTACTATAAAAAAACCGATTTGTGAAATATTATTGAGTGCTAAAAAAAAATGCAATAAATATTTTTCGAAATACTTCGGCCAGTTTCAAGATATTAGTGGTGAAAATAAGCCATCCCAATTTCATCAATTTATCAGCAACCGTTTTCAAGTTATTGTGTTCACAAAAAAGTGTGACATCCACACACACATACATCCGAACAATTCGTTTGAACATTGTAATAGACACTTTTAAGTTAGGGAAGGTTCAATTAAATTAATTTAAAATTTTTGGAAAATGTTACCATTACAAAGCTTCTTCTATGGGGAAGAAAAATAGCTAAAATCGGGGAATTTCTGTAAGAAGTAACTGTAACAAATAATAAGGGCTGCCACACAGTCACTAGTGAATTTTTCTCAAAACACTTTTTAGTCACTTTTTTAAATGAAAATATCACATTAATCACTTTTCTTTCAATAAATTAACTCATGGGTTAATCACTCTTTAATTATGATATATACCTATTTCTGAATTGTCTTTAATTCTTTTGAAATATTTCTGGGTATTTTTGATGATTCCATCAAATTTTCAATAGATTTCAACAATTTAAAGGAATGTTCAAGATTTTAGGGTATTTCTAATAGTCTTAAGGCATTTTAAAGAGCTTTTAATTTCCAATATCTTACGGAATTTTGAATGATTCCAAGAAAAATTTTAATTTTTTCATTAGTTTGAAGGGATTTCAAGGCGTTTAAAATATTTTAAGATAAACAATTGTCTAGAATTATGGAAGGTGTGGCACAATGTTACAGGACCTAAAAAGGTTCCAAGATATTTCAAAAGATTTTGATTTTATAAGATTTTCGAGGATTTTAATGATTTTAAGGAATTTTAAAGCTCTCAATGTATTTTAATACATCTTCCAGGATTTCAGAAATATCATTATTGAATTTCACGAGATTTGATAATATTTTAGCGTATTTCAAAGAATTTATTCACGAGAAGTGAGGTATTTTGTAGGGTTTCAAAGACTTGAAGAGATTTGAAATTAGTTTTTGGAATTCACCCTGAATTCCTATTGAATTATCTTGATTTGAAAAAAATTCTTTTTCATTTTTCAATTAACTTGAATTCTTCTAAATTTACTTAGTTTTATTTAATTCAGTGGATATTTTTTCATTTAATTTTTGTTTTCATTCAATTGATCCTGAATATCAGTTGATAAAAGGATCAAAGGATTTCAAATGTTTGAAGGTATTTTTTCAAATTCCTTGGAATTTTCAAAAGCTTTGAAAAATGTCAGGAGATTTCAAAAGATTTTAAGGGATTTGAAATATCTCAGTTTTTTTTAAAGATTACAAGTAATATTGAATTTATTTCAGTAACTTAATGGGATTTGCAAATATTTGAAATATTTGAGGCTAGTGTAAATGATTTTTTAAATCATTTCAATAGTTTAAAGGAATTTCTAAGACTATGAAAAATTTTAGGGTATTTTAAAAGATGCTAAGGAACATTGAAGAGATTTAAAAAATTTCAAGTGATTTTCAAGACTTATAGTAATTTTAAGGGATTTTAATATTTTAATGGATTTCGAAGAATTTATTTACAAGAAGTGAGGGATTTCGTTAGGTTTCAAAAATGTGTACAGATTTTAAAATATTTTTTACAATCTATTTGGAATTCGCCCTGAATACTTTCAAATTCTTTTGAATTCTTCTACGTTCACTCAATTTTACTTAATTCAATGGATTTTTTAGAAGTTTTTGTTTAATTCATCTTGGAGTCTTTCACATTCACGTTAAGTTCGTAGGCATTTCATGAAATTCTTTTGAATGCCCTTTTAATTATCCTTAACTCATTTCAAACTTACTAAGTTCAATGAATTTTTTAATGTTTTTCAATTGTTTTCAATTCACTTGATTGCTTTTTAAATTTAGCTTGATTTTTGTTATGAATTTAATTGAATTCCTCTAAGTTCACTCAAATTTCACTGAAATAAATGGATTTTTTGGATTTTCAAAAATGTTCCCAATTCATTTAAATTCTTTTGAATTGTTCTGTAGTCATTAGTCACTTTTTTGGTTAGAAATTAGTAGAGTTCTAAAGATTTGAAGAGATTCGAATTTTTTTTTTAAATCATCCTGAATTCTTAATAATTAACCATGAATTCTTTTAAATTCTTTAGAATAGTCTTGTATGTATACCATTAAGCCATTTCCCTTTCGGGGTAGGCGTGACACTACCCGATTCGGGTAGTGTTTCTAGGTTGATAACTTGTAGTAAATAACTACAAGTGTGGGCTCACCACACCCACGATGTGCCAACAGCACTCAGTTTTCTCGAATGGTCACCCATGCAAGTGCTAACCGCGCCCAACGCTGCTTAACTTCAGTGATCTGACGAGAACTGGTTTTTTCAGCGTGGTATGGCTGTTGTCTTGAATTTCTTTAATTCGCTCTAATTCTTCTAAATTTACTAAATTCTATTTAACTGATTGGAGTTTTTTAAATTTGTAAATATTTTTCATTCAACTGATCCTACAGTCTTTTAATCTAACATTGAATTTTTATGAATTTCATAAAATTCTTCTTGTTTCCCTTAAATTCCTCTATGAGTCAATAACGTTTGATAATTGTTTAAACAAACTGAATTAACAAATGCGTTATTTGGCTATTATTTAGCATTTAAACTTTGTTCTAATAATGCAATCAACTGTTAACACAAAATTTAATACTTTTTTGACACTTTGATAAAGATTCGCTATTGTTATTTTTATTAATAATTGAGATAACGTAGCCGTACGCATTAAATAGTATAGTATTTTAATAAGTATTAATTATTGCTAAGTAAATTTGAATATATTATAAAAGAAAAACGTAATTTTTAGATTCCAAGTGCATTAGACTATGAAAATTTGTTTATAACAATGTGAATAATCAGGGTGGCGACTCGGCGGACGATTTCAAATTCCCGGTCATTTCCCGGTTTTCCCCGGTCAAGTTTTTCAATTTTCCCGGTCAACTCAAAGTAACATATTTATAATTGCCGCAAAACGCAAACATTTATTTTAATTCATGACGATCGTTCTAAAAAACATATTTTAACACAGCAGAGCAAAACGTTGCAAAATAAATGAATTTTGAAAAAAATACTTAAATTTTCCACTCAAAAATATCAATTTTTTACAAAAAAATGGAATAGTTAAACTTTCAGTTGAAAAAATTAATTGTCAACAAAAAAAAAAACGGATTTTCAATAAAAAAGTTCAATTTTCAACCAAAGTGATGAATTTTCAAATCAAATTATGAATCTTTATCTGGAATAGTTAAATTTTAAACCAAAAATATAAATTTTCAACTAAAATGATGAATATTTAACTGGAACCCTCGAATTTTCAACCAAAAAGACGAATTTTTAAAGAAGATTACATTTTAAATAAAAAGATTAATTTTCTACACAAAAGTACAAATTTTCAACCAAATACATTAACTTTTAAAGAAAGGTTTAAAGTTTTAATAAAAGAAGACAAATTTTCAACCAAATCGTTAAATTTTGATCTGAAAAAATAATAATTTTCAATCGAAAATGGAATAGTAACATTTTTAGTTTAAAAAATTATTTGTTAACCACACATAAGAGTGTTCAACTAAAACAATGAATCTTTAACTGAAATAGTTGAATTTTCAAACCAAAAAATTAATGTTTACTAAAAAAAGATAAATTGTCAACCAAAACTTTAATAATTAAATTACAAGTTAAAAAAATTAATGTTTAACCAAACAGATGAATTTTCAACAACAGCTATGGAATTTTCAATTGGAATAAGTTAAATTTTCAGTTAAAAAAATTAGTTTCAAAAAAAAAAAAAAAAACTTTTAACAACAACAAAAACTAACTTTCAAAATAATAGTTACATTTTCGAAAAAAAGTGATGAATTTTCAAATAAAATTGACGAAAAAAGACGAATTTTCAACTAACAAAGATAATTTTTCAACCAAAAATTGAATAATCAAATTTTTAGTCAAAAATGAATGTTCAACAAAAGACATGAATTTTGTACTAAAATTATGAAATATTCAAGTGGATTAATAGTTACATTTTCAGTTGAAAAAAAAAATAATTTTCAACCAAAAAACATCCAAAGAAAAAACAAATTTTCAATCAAACAGCTCATTTTTCAACCAAAGAAATGAATTTTTAATTAAAACGATATCCAAATTGTGGAATTCTGAACTTGAAAATTTTAATTTTCAACTCAGAATGGAACAGTTAAATTTTCGTTTAAAGAAATTAATTTCCAATCAAACTGGTGAATTTTCAAATAAAATGACGAATCTTCAACTGAAATGATGAATCTTTAACTGGAATAGTTTAATTTTATGCCAAAAAGATGAATTGTCAACCATAAAGTTTAATTGTCTACAAAAATAGATGAATTTTCCACAAAGTACATACGAACAATGTAAAAAAAATTTCTATTATAATTCAGAAATATTTCTTCTTTGAAATTCTACTTCTACTCTGAAAACTGCTTAAAGTACTTTTATTACCTAAAATTTAGAAGAGGGAACTTTCAAATTGTGACGAATTCTGACTTGAAAGAGGGATTTTTAAAAATTCCTTTTTTCTCAATCCGAATTATAATTCCTTTAAAAAATTCCCATTCCATGTAAAACATTCCCTGTTCCAAGTGAAATTATATTTCTTGAATTTTGCTATGATCAGAAGTAAATTCCCGGTCATTTCCCGGTTTTTCCCCGGTCAATAAAATTCCAGGTCATTTTCCGGTCTTTCCCGGTTTCCCGGTCAAGTCGCCACCCTGATAATAATAACAATGGGGGATTGTTATCGAAGTTTTCTTAAGAGATGATTACATCAAAATATCAAAGTTTAAATCCTAAAAAATAGTCCAATAATGCATTTGTTAATTAATATTTTGACACAATTATTAATTTTTATAAGATAGCCAAACATGATACTTACTTAATAATTCTTGAAATCGCCTAAGCATCATACAGTTACATCACTCAAAGATATTTCAGTATTATATCATAAAGAAAAAAATTTTATAAACAAATTATTTGTTGAAAGAATGTTTTCTACCATTTTCCATGAGTTTACGTTTTTTTAACGTTATATTCGAAAAAATTTAGATGAAAAGAATATAATGATGAAAAAATTTCTTCTTGAGATTATTATTGTTAATTTTATAAACAAATGTATTAATCAGAGCAGTTTTCGACAGAAAAATCGTTTTTTTTTGTTTCCAGTTTTTTTACTCAGGAACTTAATGATAATTTTAAAAAAATGTACAATTTTTTTGTTAATCTTATGATTTTTTGAAAAACATTTAATAAACGAATGCATTATTCGGGCATTTTCGGGCAGAAAAATACGTTTTTTTCAATGCCAGTGTTTTCAGTTGGTAACTTCATGATAATTTCAGCAGAATTCATAATTATCTGATGAATTTGTTGATATTTTAAACAAATTCAATAAACAAATGCATTAATGAGGCATTTGTCTACAGAAAAATTCGTTTTTTGCGATGGCAGCTTTTTTAATCAAGAACTTCATGATAATTTCATAAGAATTGATACTTGGTTGATCAATTTTGGAATTTTTTATAAACAAATTTAATAAACAAATGCATTCTTCGGGCATCTGTCGATGGAAAAATAGTTTTTTTTTTATCCTAGTTTTTTTAATTAGTGACTTAATGATAATTTCATTAACACTCATACTTGATACATAAATTAGATGATGCTTTATTAACGAATTAAATATGTAATAATAAATAATATTAATTATCTATGATACTTATCAGCTGATTAGGAATTTTGCTGCAATTAGCATTCAGTTCCGAATTAAAAAGACTGAAATTGAAAAAAAAAACACTATTTTTCCATTGACAGATGTCCGAATAATGCATTTGTTTATTAAATTTGTTTATGAAAAATTATAAAATTGATCAAGCAAATATGAATTTTTTTGAAATTATCATGAAGTTCCTGATTAAAAAAGACTGACATTGAAAAAAACGAATTTTTCGGTCCAAAAATGCCCGAATAATGCATTTGTTTGAAAAAATTATAAAATTTATTAACTCATCATGAATGTTGCTGAATTTATTATGAAGATCCCATTTAAAAATTCTGACATCGAAAAAAAAATAATTTTTCCGTCGATAGATGCCCCAATAATGCATTTGTTAATCAAATTTCTCCGAAAAAATAATCAAATTAATCAAACAATTATTAATTTTGCTCAAACTATCCTGAAGTTCCTAATTAGAAAAGTTTACATCGAAAAAAACGAATTTTTTTGTCGAAAAATTCCTGAATAATGCATTCGTTTATCAAATTTGTTAACAAAAATCAGAAAATTTATTAACTAATTATGAATGTTGCTGAAATTATCATGAAATTCCGAAATAAAAAAATTGAGATCGAAAAAAATAAATTTTTCTATAGAAAAATGCCTGACTAAGGCATTTGTTTATTAAATTTGATTATAATATAAACAATTATAATTGCAGGAGAAAATTATTTGATTATGAGATTATTCTCATTCAAGTTTCTTGCAATATTATACCATTAAGCCATTTCCCTTTCGGGGTAGGCGTGACTTGCTCGGTTGGAAAATAGTAGTGTGTATATGGGTATATAGGTATAAGGTAGGTAGGTATATAGGTATGAGGTAGATAGGTATATAAGTGTTAGGTATAGATATTTTAGATTGATCTGGAATTCTCGTGTTATTTATTTAAATGTCACCTTTATTCCGCAACACTGCTCCGACCCAGGTTGCTGATCAATCTCTCTAGCGATCACCCCAAGTGAAGAGCCTCACAAAATTGTTATGTATGGTTCTCCACTTGGGCCCATTAGTATCCAAGGTCTTTGTTTCAGGCGTCATTCATTCTACTGTCACTCTGTTTACAAACTATTTGTCGCCACACTTTTCTGTCCTGGCATACTACTCTAGCTTCCTTCACGTCCATGCATTTTTTCATGCAAGCTCTTGTGTTTCTATGGCTTCTTATGTCTCTACGGATTAATGTCTCATTTACAGATTCTAACCATTCTTTCGGCGGTCTACCTCTGGGCATTCTGCCATTTACTTTACCTTTATACACTTGTTTGGTCAGTCGTTCATCTTTCATTCTTTCAAGATGTCCGAACCATCTTAACTGATTTCTTTCCCATGTGTCAACTATTGTCTCTTTTGCACCACATTCTTTGAGGATGGTCTCGTTTCGGACTTTGTCCATCAGTGTTTTTGCCGCATATTATGCGCAGAGGTTTCATGCCGATCGCGTTAATTTTACTCCTGTCCTTTTCTTGACAGGTCCATGTCTCGCTACCGTATAGTACAGTCGGTACGAATATAGAATTATGTATGGCCATTTTAGCTTTTTTTGATATGTTTTTATTTGTTAGGATGGACCCTGCTCTACCGATAACCTGCTTACCCTTATTTATGCGCCTATCTAACTCCCCATCTATTTTTCCGTCGCTAGTGAATAGACTACCTAGATATACGTACTTGTCAACTTGTTCTAATCTCTCATCATTTAGGACAATGTTGCTTTAAAAAATGTAAAATTATGGAAAATTGAGAAAAATATTCTTTCAACAAATAATTTGTTCATACAATTTTTTGTTTGTTTATTATATAATATTGCAACATCTTCAACTAATGTTATTTAATGGAACTTTGGCGATTTCAACAATTTTCCTGTTTTGGACGAGCACCAGGAACATCAAATAGAAAAAATAGCAATTTTTTTCGTCATATTTGTTTATTTATAAAAAAATGTGAAGCCTTATTTTCAAATCAGACTTGACAACTCTCTTAGAAATCTTATCAGCTTTTTCTAAAATTTTTTTTGTCGAGATCAGTCAATATTTGTGAGCTGTACATTATTTGGAGCCAAAAAAGTCATTTCTTTCCCACGGTGCGTCCGTACGTCGTTCTTTTTTTCAGGGAAAGGAAAGTGGTTGAGGGGATGGAAGTATATAAGTGGTTGGGAAGGAGAGAGAGGAAAGAGAAGTATTGTAAGGTATAGGCAAGAGGAAAGTGGTAGAGGGGATGGAAGTAGTATAGTGCTTGGGAAGGAGAGAGAGGAGAGAGAAGTATTGTAGGGTATAGGGAAGAGGAAAGTAGTTGAGGGGATGGAAGTAGTGAAGTGTTTGGGAAAGAGAAAGAGAAAAGAGGAGTATTGTAGGGTATAGGGAAGAGGAAAGTGGTTGAGAGGATGGAAGCAATAAAGTGGTTAGGAAGGACAGAGAGGAGGGATAAGTATTGTAGGGTATAGGGAAGAGGAGAGTGGTTGTGAGGGGATGGAAGTAGTGGAGTGGTTCGGAAGGAACGAGAATGAGAGAAGTATTGTAGGGTGTAGGGAAGAGGAAAAGGAAAAGTAGAGGATTGGATAGGGAGGTGGGAGAGGGTAAAGAGCAGAGTGAAGAAGGGGTTTTTGGGAAGGAAAGGGGAGAGGGTGCAAGGGTGAAGGGATAATATGGAGTAGGGTAGTATTGGTGTGGGGGAGATGAGGAGAAGAAGGGATAGTTCTTAGGGGAAAAAAGGGAAAGTGAAGGGAGGTGCAGTGGAGGATGAGTGGTCAGGGAGGGGAATTAGTGGAGTGGATGGATGGGAACGATGAAATAGAAACGACTAGGATCGGATAAAGTGAAAGTATAAAATTTTAAATACCATAATTAATAGACTACAAAAACCCTTCTTTACAGGCGCATGTCCCCTGCTTTGACCAATTTCTAAAATGTATCCTCAGTATCCTCATCCCCCGGAGAGAGATAGAAAACATCATTTATGGAACCATCTGGATATTATAGAACGCCTAAAGGCAATTGCAATTTAATCAATATGAAGGTTCGTTGAAGCGAAGATAAAATCGAGTGGCTTTGCCAGACTCTTCCATTACCCTCTTTGAGTGTTTACAGATTCAACTTGGAATATCTGGCTTCGAGAAACACATAAATGATGAAAACGGTCTTCGTCGTCTATTCTGAGCCGAAGAGGCCGACGTCTTGACTCCATTAACTTCACACTTAGCAGCACCTTAGACCTAGCAAAGCCCCAACCTCTTGCTACCTTGCCAGCGGAAGATCTGATTAGGGGTTCGAGTCTCTGCTAAACGCGTTAGACTCAGTTGTTGGGGGTGGGGGTGAGGGTGGAAGGGTGAGGGGTAGTCCCGTTGTCTCTCTATGGCTTGATGCAAATTGAGTAGGAGCGCAACCAACTACGTCGGTATCCTTAAGAGAAGCTGAGGCTCTCTCAGCTTCCTCCTTCGCGAATTTCTGATCGAGCCGAAGTTTATTCGAGCAACCAGTTCCCTGTAACACGCCAAAGTGTTGCCGTTTGGGGTTTCCCGTATTTGTCAGGGAGAATTCCAAATTTGCAGAGCCTGCTGCCTTCAAGAGACAAAATGCACCGTTGATTAAATATTTGGTAACTTCCGATGCTCTAACTACAGAGGGGAGGTGCCACGTCTCGAGACTATATAGATTGTCTTATCATTTATTTTCTCACTGGCAGTAAATGCATGCTGCCTGGATTTTTATTTCCTAATACTGAAAAAAAAAACAATTGAAAAGACAATTAATTTAGAAATTAATGAAATGACAGAATTAGAGAGTTTTAGAGTCTTAACAAACGTTGGAAGAGCTATTATAATTTTTTTTTTTTTACTTTCAAACCTATCTTTTAGGGTTTTGTAGCCCTGGACAAAAACCCTTATAGTTTCGATCGTGTGTCTGTCTGTCAATCAGTCCACACGTTATAATTTCTTATCCGGAAAGGGAAGTGATGAGAGGGTAATTAGGGGAAATGAGCGAAAGTGAGGGGAGGAGAAGTTATGAAAGGGGTAGCTGCGGTGGAATTGAGAGGGGTAGGGGGTGAAGTGTGGAGAAGGGAAGCAGGGGAAGTGATTGGATAGGAAGTAATGTGAGTGAGGGGGAAGGGATGGGAGAAAATATAGAAAGAATAAATAAGGGAAGGGCTGAGAATGAAAAGGGCACGTGAGGGGGCCTTTAAAAACAAAAACAAATTTCTGATCATTTCCCAGTTAACAAAAATGTTTCCAGGTCATTCAAACAGGTCATTTTCAAAAATAATTCATTATTAATTTTTTTTAACATTCTGCGTTTCAGTGTTTCTCAAATGTTTCTAAAATATATCGCAATTTCGAGCATTCTAATTCCTTAGTTCGAAATCCCTCCAGAAGGGCGGGGGGGGGGGGATGGATAAATTTCAATTCTACTCGTCAAGCTCTTTTCATATATACAAAAATTGTTTTTATTTTTCAAGACCATAAAATTTCCGGGTATTTTTTTACGAAAGAAAGAAGGCGGGGGGCTCTTTGATAGAATATTTTATTCTCATTATTATTTTTTCAATTATTTTTGTGAAATTTTTATTTTCGTTAACTCAAATTTGATGAAATTTTGTAATGATAAGGAAAAAAGTTTTACCATATAACGTTGAAAATAAAAGAATGCGATCTTCATTTAAAGAAGAAAAAAATTCTTCTGTAGGAGAAAAATGTCTGAGAGTGATCTACTCTGATGAGATGATTTTTCTCGAGGCTCTAATGTCTGAAGCGTTTAGCATTTGTGGTATCACGTTATCACCAAACACGACACGTATCTTTGCTCGAAATCATAACACCATTATACAGAAGCACCCTTCCTCTAATGCTTCTTTTTTATGGCACTCGATTCTATGTCCTGGATCGATTTTAGTTCACATCGTGGTACTTATCGTAGCCAGTTACGAGGGAGCATTGCTTTTTATGGCGCTGATGCTCGATGTTCCGATCTCTGGAAAAGGCGACATTTTTTAATCTAAAAAGAAAGAAACCACGCGTATAGGATATGAGAGAGAATTATGACCCAATGGAAATTAGGGTCCTTATACTCAATGGTGGTTTTTCGGTTTGCCCTCTGAGTTACCATAACTCATTCAGAAGTAAAAAGAAAAACAATAAACATCTCCTGACATCTAAGGTCTGGTCTAAAGTCTAAAGTGGAAAACAAGAATGTAGAAGAACAACCCATAATAGTTGTTATTTATTTCATTAGATTAAATAAATAAATAGTTGACCAAGATATTCAAATACATCTCCAAAAAGCTTGCTTCCAATATAAAATTTTCGTGGTTGTACTTTACTCAAACTATCATCACCTACATTCAAAAACATGCATGCTAATATGTTCATTCTATCCTACGTTAATAGGCAACATAAGGGACAAAAGCATTTACAAAAATGTATACATGTCTCACTTTTTTTGAAAAACATGCATGCCAATATTTTAATCCTATCCTAAGTTAGGGTGCAACATGAAGAACAAAAAAATTAAAAACATTTATAAATTTAGTTGTGCTTTTGTTGCACCTTAACTTTGGATAGGATAAACATATTAGCATGCATATTTTTAAATGTAGATAACGATAGTTTAAGTGAAGTACAACCACGAAAATGTTATTTTAGAAGCAAGCTTTTAGGATAGGTACTTCGCACAAAATATCATTACCTACATTTAAAAACATACATGCCAATATGTTCATCCTATCCTAAGTTAGTAGGCAACACAAGGGACAAAAGAATTCACAATCATTCATAAATGTTTATAAATTTGTTTGAAAAACATGCATGCCAGTATGTTGATCCCATCCTAAGTTTGGGTGCAACTTAAAGGGCAAACAAATTAAAAACATTGATCAATTTTATTGTGAATTATGTTGCACCCTAACTTAGGATAGGATAAACATATTAGCATGCATGTTTTTAAATCTAGGTAATGATAGTTTATGTGAAGTACAACCACGGAAATTTTATATTGGAAGCAAGCTTTTTGAATATGTACTCCACTCAAACTATCATTACCTATATTTAAAAACATGCATGCCAATATGTTCATCCTATCCTAAGTTAGTAGGCAACATAAGGGACAAAAGAATTTAAAAACATTTATAAATGTTTGTAAATTTTGTTGAAAAACATGCATGCCAATATGTTAATCCTATCCTAAGTTAGGGTGCAATATAAAGAACAAAATAATTAAAAACATTTATAATTTTGGTTGTGCTTTATGTTGCAACCTACCTTAGGATAACATTAACATATTAGCATGCATGTTTTTAAATCTAGGTAATGATAGTTTGAGTGAAGTACAACCACGAAAATTTTACATTGGAAGCAAGCTTTTTAAATATGTACTCCACTCAAACTATCATTACCTACATTCAAAAATATGCATGCCAATATGTTCATCCTATCCTAAGTTAGTAGGCAACATAAAGGACAAAAATATTTAAAAACATGCATAAATGTTTGTAAATTAAATAAGATAATACATAAATTGATACAAACGGATACATAAATGTATTTTCTTTTTGCTGTTCGTATTCAACTAAAAACAAACACATCACTACGAACCAATTTCATGCTGCGAAAAAAAATGCATTAGCTGTGGGTAACTATAATTCTATATGTGAAGTGAACAAACAAAACATGATGAATCCATTTTTAGAAAAAATTAGTTATGCATGGTTTAAGCATTTCCAGCACTAGAGGAATATAATAACTATAGTCTTCAATATTTTATAAAGACTGCCACTTAGAGAAATTTTCTTTTGTGTCATAAGGATGTTTCTTGATAAAAATAAAATTTTTTCTTGAATTCAAGATCAAAAGGAATTTAAATTGTCTTGAAAAGAATCTTTTTGCAGCAAACATTATCCTTTTGAGACAAACTTTACCTAATCTTGCAACAAAATAATTCTGTTTATGTAAAAAAAGAAATTCAAGTGGTTCAAAACAAATCAGACAAGAAGACGATGCCTTTGTTTAGGTATAACTTTTTCTCTAATGAGGGGCATAAATCCACACAGGAAAAAATAATGTTTCATTTTAAACAAAGAAACGGCGTAAAAATGTACTGAAAACAAATTAAACCATAATTGGATCATATTGAGCAGTACAAATATTAAGAGCAATTGAACTGTTTTTCATTTTTCACACTGATCAAGACAGTGAACATTCCTGAATTTCAAAATTAGTTTATGAGAAAATGACCTAAAACAAATTGGTAGATGGTTTCCTCTGAATGATCCTCTTTGAATTTTTTTTTCATCTCTGAAGTTTTTGATATACAGCATTTGTTTAATTTGATTAAAGAATCATTTCAAATTTTTCTTTGATATTTTATTTGCTCACCCCTCATATAATAAACTATATTGCGAAAGATTTGTGTTGACTTTATCAATTGCCTCTTTTTATCAATTACGTAATTAAATTCCAACTGTCCCTTTTATTATTTTAATATCCGGTTAGAGCTTAGGGAAAAGAATCCAATATTTGAGAATAATTTATCCAGCAGGATATGCTTTCAGGAGCACTGTGGTGTGGACGTGCGCGGATTACAGTATTAGAGAAATAAGGATACTGCCGGGGTTATACTGTTGTACCAACTGTCGCCTCGAGTTGGGCCCCGCGAGCCTTTAAAATCTAACATTCCCCATTTTCCTTTTATTGACGGTTTAAAAGTCGATCTTTCCAGGGTTTTGAGAATCTGCAGAAAATATACCACCTTATGGAGAATAACCAGAAACAGCACCGTAAAAAAGATCAATATACATTATTACATTTCACCAGAACAAAAGCCTCGGGAATCATTTCGTCAGGATTTAAAGGACGCTCACTGCATTGAAATTCAAGTCAGGTGTGAAAGACATCAGTCTCAAGATTCTAAAGGAGAAGCGTGTCCGAGCAATTTGTTTCTCGAATGAGTTTCTAAAAATGTAAAAAATAACGAGGATCAAAATATCCGACGACGGTTAATTTATTCCACTTTTATGTAATCTGCGCGGTAATGGCCCCTAATTGAAGAAAAATGATTGAACAAAAAACTGCTCCTACAAATTGTGGAATCTCCGCTATTATAAATTGGAGAAATTTTAATCTTTTTATTACAGATTCATTTGAGTGGAAATGAATGCGTCCATTGAGAATGCGGATTTCTATTTTTATTTAAACTTTGAAGCGACTGCAGTAGGATCGAAAAAGAGATAAAAATGAGAAAGTAAAATAGAGGGGGAGTATTTTCTGCTTGGAGAGCGGAAGTGGGAAAAATTGCGAGAGTAAATATACGAATACGCGTATCGCGCTGTAACTTGGTAGCGAATAATAAAAATAAAAGTATTCAGCGGTGGTAGGCAGATACCCGCGCGGCCATTCCGTATTCAGCGGACGCTGTGTCCCGTGGTGGAATCCTGTTTAGGTTTATGTCGGGATTTCTGTCGAGTGGTTTATTCCGGCGCTTATGCAAATGCAGACGTGATTTTTTCAGCACCTCCGCACCTGCGCGGTATACTAAACATTTACGGCATTTGAAACGAGCACCGGCTATATAGCTGCATCATGAAATTCGAATGGATCGCCGCGCCGTCAGACCTTTTCTCAACTAAAGTTCTTGAAAAGAAAGTAACGAAAAAGATTAAAATGAAAATCAAAATTTTCTAAACTGCTTTAGAATTCTGGTCGATGATAGTTTTCAATTATTATCAGTGTTTAACACGTTACCAGTTGAGAGCGATGCATCAACTTGACCGTTACTGGAGGCGCATTGATATTCCTCAAATTTTATTTTTCCTTAAATTATTTGAGTGGATAGCAATTTTCTATAATTTTTATTGATCCCGATTGCCAATTTACGTAATTTTTGTCTTCTCACCCTCTTTTGCGGCCTCGTACACTTCCTCTGAACGCTTTGATCCCCGACAGTATAATGAGGGTAGAAACGAGTAAGTCACGCCTACCCCGAAAGGGATATGGCCTAATGGTATAGTAAAAATAATAATTGTTTTTTCGAATCAATTTTTGTTCTAATGATTATTTCTCCGAATTACTATTTGTCATTTTCATGAGACTGAATTACTATTCAAAATCATTTTTATTCTACCGAATAAGCACATAAACTAAAAATCATTTCACCAAAACGCCATCTGTTCTAACTGCCCTGTCATCAAACATAAATAAATTACTGAATGAATACAAAAAAAAATAATAAAAAAAATTAAGTAACATAAACTTAGATCTTCCTAAAATGGCGTCTAGCATCTTGATTGGCTGAATAATGCCGCGAAATTCGAATCAGCCATTCAAAATGCCGGACGCCATTTTAGAATGAATGAAATTTATATTACATGCAGCTTAGATGATTTTTCAATTTATTTACAAAAAAAGTTCACATACATGTAATACTTTCTACCGTAAATGACGAGAATGTTATCAATTGTCTGTACGCTTATTTCTTATGCTAGCCTTGATAAAAGGATAGAAAATCTTTTTACATTTGGAAAACGCTTTTTGAATAGATTATTTATTTATTTTTCTCCATGTGGCCATTTTTTGGATTTGCAAGTATTACCTAAGCTCCGAACACATAATCCTTTAATTTTAGTAAGAAAAGTAGAAAAAATTAAATTGGGACATATAGAAATAACGAAAAGTTGTAACATTTTGAATTTCGTATAAAATTCTTCTGTTGAAAATTCAACTGTTAAATTTTTCACACTTTAATTTTGCAAAAATTTGGTTTATTGAAAATCGAACTGTCGAATTTTGTAGAAAATTCGTCTGTTAAAAATTCCACTGTTTAATTTCCAACAGTTGAATTTTGTGGGAAATTCCTTCTCAGAAAATGCAACTGTTAAATTTGCAAGCAGTTGCATTTTTTATGAAAATTCTTTTATTGTATTTTTAACCAAAGAATTAAATTTTTGTTTAAATTTTCAACATGTTTTTAAGGATATTTTTACTTCCTGTTTAGTCTGTCGTTAAATTAGGAAAAGTAGATTACTTTGTTTTTTTAGATATTTTTTTTAAATACACTAATCTCTTTGAATTTGTTTGGAATGTTTAAAAATACATAAAAATATTTCAAAATCTCTTCAAATCCTTGGGACATTTTGATATTATTGTGAACATATTCTTTGATATTTCATTGAAATATTGAAAGTCTCTTCAAATCTTTGACACTCTTAACAATATTTTCAAATCCCTTAAAATTTAATAGAGCTCCTGAAAATTCTTTGAAATGTGATAAAATCCCTTGAAATTTGATAAAGCCATTGCAAATTCTTTAAAAAATCATAAAATCCCTTGAAATCCCGTGAAACTAATGAAATTCGATGATATTTCCTGAAATTCTTTGAAATTCTTTGGAATATTTGAATTTCCATGAAATCCTTCGAGAGCTTTAAAATTTCTTAAAATCATTTAAATCCTCGGAAATCTTATAAAATCGAAATCTCTTGAATATCCTGAAAACTTATAGGTCCTGTAAAATCTTCAAAAATCTTTCAAAATTTTAAGAAATGCTTCAAAACCACATTAAACAGTTTGCAAACCCATTTGAATAGTTAAAATCCTTAGGAACTCCTTGAATCTTTTCAAATATCCGAAAATATTTCAAATTATTCAAAATCTTTTTAAACAATTAACAGTTGGACATGTTTTAAAATATTTAAAAATCTCTTATAAAATCCGTTAAAACCCCGCAAATATCTCTTGGAATTTTTTAAAATTAACTAAAACGTTATAATTCCTATAAAATACTTAACCGATTTCTGAAAAATTCATCCAATTACCTTATTGAGAGCATTTAAAATCCTTTTAAACTACTACAATTCTTAGAAATCTTATAAATTCTCGTGTAATCCGTGAAAATTTCTTAAAAATCCTCAGAAATAAAAAAATACTCTAACATCCCTTCGATTCCTATTAAATATATCAGCTTAACCCGAAAAACTTAAAAAATGTTGAATGATTTTGCGGGTATTATTAATTTCGAAAATTGTGGAAAACTTTGTTTTTATGGATACTTTTTCAGCGAATTACGGAATCAAATCAAAATACTGATCAAATTTTATTTTTTAATATTTCTCATATAATATTTAATTTTACATTTTTGGTTAACAATTAAGTTTTTAAACTTAAACTTTAACTATTGCATTTTTGATAAAAGTCGATTTTTTTAGTTGAAAATTCAACCATTTGTTTGAAAATCGATCTTTTTTACTTAAAAATTCAATTATTCGGATAAAAAGTAATGTATTTTGTTAATAATTCACCTTTTTGTAAAAAATAGTTTTTTTGGTAAAAAAATCAACTTATTGTTTGAAAATTCAACGTTTTGGTTGAATGTTGAACTCTTTTTCGAAAATTCATTTTTTATTTTGAAGTTTCATCATTTCAGTTAAAAATCAATCTCTTGGGTTGTAAATTTAACTATTTTGCTAATTTTTTTTCTTTTGATTAAGAATTATGTTTCTTCACTGAAAATGTAACTTATCCATCTCTGGTTGAAAACTGATCTTTTCTGTTTGAAAATGCATACATTTGTGTTGAAAATTCTTCATTCGGTAGAAAAATACGCGTTTTGGTTAAAAATTCATCCTTTTTGGTTAAAAATTCACTGCTTGGTTGAAAATTGAACTGTTTTGGTTAAGGATTCAACTATTCATTCATTTTCTTGTTTTTGATTTAATATTTAATTTTTTGTTTTGATAAAATGTTAACTTTACATGTTTTATTGAACATTCATTTTTTCTAGAAAAAACAATTAATTATTTTAATGTTGAACAACTTTGTGAATAATGCATAGTCGTAAATCAACTTTTTTGTTGAAAATTCATATTTTCGGGTATAAAATTCAACTGTTTTGTAGAAATATCGTCTTTTTGGCTTGATGGTTCAACAATTTGGTAGACAATTAAAGTATTCTGTTAAAAATCATGTTTTTTTAAAATTATATTTGATGAAAATTAATTTTTTTATTTTAAAATTTAGCAATTTTATTTATGGTCATGTATTTTATCGAGTCTCGTTAAAAATTAATCCTTTCGAATTGAAAATTCTTCGATCCTGTTCAAAAGTAAATAATTTTCCAAAACATTTCACATTTTAGCTAGAAAATTCTGATATTTTTTGTACAATTCGTCTAATTGGGTAGAAAATTATTCTTGTTTATTGAAAATTCAGCATTGGGTTGAGGAATTAACTATTTTTTGAAGAATTTATCTCTTTTAGTTGAATTCAACTGGTTGAAAATTTTCTTTTCATGGAAATTATTTTGTGAAACTTAAAATTTCACTATTTCATTCTGGGTTCAAAATGCATCTTTTTTAATTGAAGACTCAACTATTTCTTTGAAAATTAATTTTTCTTCATTGAAAATTAATTTCTTGTTAAAATTTTTTCTTTTTTCTGTTGAAAAGTCAACTCTTTTCAAAAACATTCGACTTTTTGACTTGAAAACTTAACTATTTCATGGAGAATTTGTATGTTTGGGTAGAAAATTCATCTTTTATTTCGAAAACACATCTATTTGATGAGGATTCCATTATTTTGTTCGAAGTTAATCTATTTTCGTTAAATTCTACTAGTTCATAATTTTTTCTTTCTACTATTTTGTTGTTTTTCGTTAGAAATTAAAATCTTTTTGGTTGGAGTATGAGCCATTATATGTTTGATTAAAAATTAATTTTTTTCTGGTTAAAAAGTAAACTACTTGGTTTAAAGTTGAACTACTTTGTAAAAAGGTCATTTTTTTGCCTTAGGATTCGTAATTTTAGATAAAAATTCAACTATTTTGTCGTGAATAAAATTTTTTGTTGAAAATTCTTATTTTCGGGTACAGAATTCAACTGTTTTTTTAGAAAATTCGTCTTTTCTGCTTGAAAATTCAGAAATTTGTTAAAAAAGTAAACTATTTGGTTAAAAATTAACTTTTTTAATTCATTTATTTTGTTGAAACTTCGTCTGCTTTGGTAAAAAATTAATCCTGTGTGTTGAAAATTCATGATTTTGGTTGAGGATCCAACTTTTTTGTTAAAAAATTCGTATTTTTTTGTTGAATTCAATTTGTCGAAAATCAATTGTTTTTTTTTTGCTGAAAAGTAGTTTTTTTCACTGAAAATTTAACGATTAAATTTTTGTTTGAAAATTTATCTTTTTTAATTGAAAATCAAAATAGTTCGTAAAAAATTGATCCTTCTTGATTGAAAATTAACTTCCTTGCTGAAAATTCTTCTTTCGCTGCTTGAAAGTCCATTGTTTTTCAAAACATTTGAATTTTTAGCCTAAAAACCTAAATATTTCTTTGATAATTCGTCTATTTCGGTAGAAAGTTAATTTTGTTTCGTTGAAAATTCTGCCATTATGTTGAGGATTAACCTTTTTTTTTAATTCTTCTTCTTTCGTTGAATTTAAGTGGTTATTAATTCGTTCTTTCTTTTTTGAAAATTCTTTTTTTTTTATCTGAAATTGAACTATTCCGTTTCTAGGATAGGTAAAAAATGCAACTGCTTTGTTGAAAGTTTAATTATTTTTTTCTTCAAATGCAATATTTTATGAAATCCATCTTTCTTGTTGAAAAATTCATATTTTTGTTGAAAATTCGTACTTTTCGATTGAAAATTCATCACTTCTGGCTGAAAATGAACCTGTTTGCGAAAATTCAACTGCCACCTAAAATTTCGTCATTTTGGCCTAAAAATTCAACTATTCGGTTGAAAATTCACGTATTTTGTTGAAGATTCGTCTTTTGGTAGAAAACTAATCTTCTTGGTTGGAAAATCATCTCTGTAGCTTAGAAATTCAGATATCTGGTAAAGAATGCAACTATTTTGTTGAAAGTTTAATTTATTTGTTGAAAATTCAACTATTTTGTTGAAGTCATCTTTCAAGGTTGGAACTTAATCACTCTTGACTTGAAATTGTCTTTCTACAGTCGTTTTTTTTCTTTGAATTTAGCTGATCAACAATTCGTTCATTCTTAGTTGAAAATTCTTTTTTTTTTAATCTAAAAATTGAATTATTTCATTTTCGATTGTAAAATTATCCTTTTTAGTAAACTCAACTATTTGAATAATAAGTCATATATTTTCTTGACAATTTGTCTAATAATAGAAAATTTATCTTCTGGATTAAAATTCATCAGTGTAGGTTGAAAATTCACCTATTTGGTAAAAAAATTAATTGCTTTGTTGCAAGTTTTATTATTTCACGATCACTTTGCTTCCCTTTAGCAAATGTATTTTCTTCCTAATAATACAAACAATTCTTCAAATACAAAGACAAATCAGATAAAAACAAATTTTGTATTCGCAATTATAATTTTTCGAGCTGGAAAAGCGAAGGGAAAAGTTCTGTCGCACCCTACCCCTTTTCCAGCTTTATGATTTCTTTACAAAAATTGTCAGAATTATTCTATTTGAAAATTTATAATCAAAAAGTCTTTCCTATTCATGCGTCAACTTTGAATTATGTCAGGGAAAAAAGTTTTTCTGTTTGAAACAGATTACTCAAATATTATAAATGATCTTGCATTAATTTCGAATTATGTTAGTGAAAAAAGTTTTACTATAAAAAACCGTGTTTTCAAATATTATGCATTACCATAGCTTCCTTACTCTTCAATAAAATGTATCAATGTTCTAAGTCAATCGATTCTTCTCAAATCGACAAAACTTTTCTATTCTCGCATCAACTTTAAATTATGAGAATGAGAAAATTTTTACTATAAAAATAGATTTTAAAATCTATATACATTACCATAACTTCCATACTCTCCAATAAAATGTATTAATACTGCGGGTCAATCGATTCTTCTCAAACCAAGGAATCTTTTATATTCATGCATCAACTTTGAATTATGTTGATGAAAAAAGTTTTACTATAAAAAACCGTGCTTTCGAATATTATGCATGACCATAGCTTCCTTACTCTTCAATGAAATGTATCAATGTCACAGGTCAATCGATTCTTCTTGAATCAATAAAACTTTTCTATTCTCGCATCAACTTTAAATTATGACAAAAAATTTTTATGATAAAAATCGATTCTAAAATCTATATACATTACCATAACTTCCATACTCTTCAATAAAATGTAATATTGCAGGTCAATCGATTGGTTTTGAACCACGGAATCTTCTATATTCATGCATCAACTTTAAATTATGTTGAAGGAAAAAGCTTTACTATAAAAAAGCGTGTTCTCAAATATTTTGCATTACCATAGCTTCCTTACTCTTCAATAAAATGTATCAATGTTATAGGTCAATTGATTCTTCTTGAATCAAAAAAACTTTTCCATTCTCGCATCAAATTTAAATTATGAGAATAAAAAAATTTTTTCTATAAAATTCGATTTTAAAATCTATATAAATTACCACAAGTTCCATACTCTTCAATAAAATATAATATTCCAGGTCAATCGATTCGTCTCCAACCAAGGAATCTTCTATATTCATGCATGAACTTTAAATTATGTTGAAGGAAAAAGTTTTACTATAAAAAACCGTGTATTCAAATATTGTGCATTACCATAGCTTCCTTACTCTTTAATAGAACGTAATGTTATTACAGGTCAATCGATTCGTCTCGAATCAACACATCTTTTCTTTTCCTGCATCAACTTTGAATTATATTAATGAAAAAAGTTTTACTATTAAAAACCGATTTTCAAAATATATAAATTACCATAACTTCCCTACTCTTAAATACAATGTATCAATATTATAGGTCAATCGATTCGTCTCGAACCAAGGAATCTTTTATATTCTTGCATCAACTTTGAATTATGCTAATGAAAAAAGTTTCACTATAAAAAAACGGATTTTCAAATATTATTGGGTGTTAAACAAATTTTCAATAAATATTTTTTGAAATCCTTCAAGCAGTTTCAAGACATTAGTGGTGAAAATAAGCCCTCAAAATTGCACCACTTTTTCTGCAACCGCTTTCATGTTATCGTATTCACAAAAAAGTGTGACATCCACACACACACATATCCGGACAATTGCTTAGAACATTGTATTAGACATTTTTAAATTGAGGAACGTTTAATTAAATGAATTAAAATTTTTTGGAAAATGCCACCAGTACAAAGCATCCTCTATGAGGAGGCAAAAAAGAAAAACATCTGTAATAAGAAATCCAATTTTAATTTGAGTGCTTTTTAAATTAGTCCGACAACCTATCGTCGCAATCACCGGACATGTTGCTTTCTTCAAATCGACTGGAACTTTGCATTTTAAGGACCTCAAAGATTACTGGTGGCAGGAAGGAGGGTGGTTTCGCTACTTGTTTTTATTTTCTCGGCAATTTCCTCGGCGGAGCAGAACGGAAAACGGTCTTAAAGAGAATTAGCACGCTTTACTGTCCCGCCTACCTTGCCGTCGGAATCTCTCCCTGTCTGGCGTCATACCCAACAAGTCGAATCTCCTCAACAAAAAAAAAAAATAATAATTATCTCCCATTCCTACGATTATTAATTCGATTTTTTTATTTCTGTTCCAGATTTTGCGTGGGCGACAGATTCTATTTGTGTGAGAATAAAATTCTTTGCGAATACGACTACGAGGAGAGGCTCGTCTTCGCGAATATGGCACTTCATCCGCCGGCGAATGCTACTTTGGCTCATATGAAGACTAGAGTCACTCATCTAGCAGCTGCTGTAAGTTATTCTTTTTACCATTTTTTTTTTTTTTTTTTTTTTTTTTTTCAGGTGATCAATTTGATAAAAATTATATTTTCAAATTTGTACGCATATCACCCCAAATTTTTTGAAATCAACAAAAAATAAAGGCGCACTTCTTTAAACTAATATTTGGAGGTCCCGCAGGCCCAATGCAGTTTAGGTTGTATTTCTCGTAAGAAAAGAAGATGTTTTTGTAAATTTTATTCAGAATCGTCAATATTAGGTGAAATTAGTTAAAACTCAACAGTCCTCTTTACAAGTAGCCATAAAATACAAATCAAAAATTACTTTTTAAATATCACCCCTATAAGTGTGTTTTATAGCGTCCAAAAAAAAGCCCATAAATAAAAAATTGGGCTGGGCATGTTTTTGGCTCTAATTATACCTTTTTTGCGTTTTTTTTAAATAAAAATTGTATCTAATAAAATATGCTACTTTCTATTGATAATTAGATGTAAAGATAAATTGTTTAAACAATTTAGTAATGTTTTTGTAATTATACGTTTTTGTAAGTTTCATTCAGAATCGTCAATATTAGGTGAATCGAGTGGAAACACAACAGATCCTCTCCACAAGTAGCCATAGAATACAAACCAAAAATTACTTTTTTAATATCACCCCCATAAGTGTGTTTCCTAGCGTCCCCAAAAAAAATCCTTTAATTAAAAAATTGGACTAGGCGAGCTTTTGCCACTAATTATTATTTTTTTCGTTTTTTAAAAATGAAAATTGTTTCTAATACATGATCTGTTGCTTCCTATTGATAATTAAATGTGAAAATAAATTGTTCAAACAATCTATTATTGTTTAAAGCAATTTTTTCTTATTATTATTGAGAACAATATTCCCGTTGAATAATTCTCGAAAGTTACAGTTTCGTATACAATTTTTCACTTTTTGTATAGTTTCAAATAAGAGTGACGCAATAATTAATTTAAGTTAACAAAAGTGATTGTTTAAATTATGTATTATTATTTTAAATAATATTCTCTCTGAATAATGCTAGACAGTTGCGATTTCTTAAATTGTACACTTTTTGTCAACTTTTCACTTAGAGCTAGGAAATAATTGATTCAATTCAACATAGTTTTTTAAACAAATCATTATTGTTTTTAAGCGGTTTTTTTCTGAAATGTTTAATTTTTTGTCCACTTTTTACTCAGTGTATTTTTTCTTAGGGTAATGCTAGAAAGTTGCGGGTTTTTCATAAATTTTCAGCTTTTCTGTGACTTTTTAGTTAGGAACAAAAAATAACTATTGATATTAATATTAATTTAAAGAAAAAGGCTCACAGTAAATATTTCAAGGAAAATTTTTATGAGATACTTTCTATATAGAACATTTGGAAAATATTTTAAATATCTCTTTTATTTCAGAAAAATATATTCACAAAAATGAAAGAGATTGTTTAAAAAATGGTTATCTCTGATGTTTATTTATTATTTTTTCATAACTAAAAAAAAATTATTGATATATTCATTTATGGATACATATCTCACTTAATATGGTCAAGGGGTTATAAACGGGATCCTTTTTTTATTTATAGAAAATTTCGTCAAAAAACTATGAACAAAATTTGTTACCTTTATTATTAAAGAATCATTAACAATTTAAATATTCTCTTCTCGAAATAAAGTTTCAGATCTAAAATTTTTCATTTGGAAATAGCGATTTAGAAAATTCCACAAACTTCAAAAGAACTAACTCAATTCCATACCGATTTTGATGAATTTTCAAGTGTTTAGGGGGTTTTCCCAAAAATAATTTCAGGAAAATTTTCAAACAGTTTCGATAAATTTTTTTAGTTATTTTGGAAATATTTCACCAAATAGCCTGACTTGACACACAAAATTACAAGCATTGTTTAAAAAATTAAAATATTTGATATACAGAAATTTAAATATATCATTTGTTTAGAAGTTTAATGGAAGAATAATTATAATTTAATATTATTTTAACAGTAATTTTTCATTTTACGGGCTGAAAAAAAATGCAAAAAATATTTACACAAGCACAATTTTCCAACAAGTGTTAAGAACATATTGTTTCTCACTTTATCAGGAAAATTACGAAAAATTAAGAAAAAACTCCATATTTTATTTCCGGTTATTTTCGAATTTATACTGATCAAATTACTAAAAAAATGAAAAAATTCTCAAAATGTTCTAGGATTTCCTTATATCCTCATATTCTGAAAATGAACTTTTTTGTTGCAAATTTATATTTTCGGGTTAAAAATTTAACTTATTTATAAAAAATTCGCCTTTTGGCTTGAAAATTTAACAATTTGATTGAAAATTCGTCTTTTTGATTTGAAAATTCATCCATTTTGGTACAATTTAGATCTTTCTGGTTAAAATTGAAATTGTTTTTCCATGAAAGTTTATTATTCTTTGTTGAAAAATCTACTATTATATTTTTGGTTAAGGATTTCTCTCTTTTGGTTCAAAATTGTATTATTTGTTTGATGATTCATAGTTTTAGTTGGAAATTCATCTTTATGGTTCAAAACCCAACTATTTGTTAAAAATTCGTTTCTTCAGTTAAACATTTTTCCAAACTGAAAATTAAACTATTTAATTTCTGATTTAAAACTTGTCTTTTTATCAGTTGGAAATTCAACTATTTTCTAAAAAATGTATCTTTTTTAGTAGAAGAGTCGTCTTTTTTGGCAGAAAATAAATAATAATAATTTTAATGAAAATTTAAGTTTAACGTTCAAAGTTGAATGGATTTATTAATAATTAATTTCCTTGGTTGAAAATTTAACTATTTTGTTGAGAATTTGTTTTTCTTGCTTAAACGATAATTTATTTAACTGAAAATTCAACTGTTCTGTTTTTAAATGAAAATTTATCTTTTCAGATAAAAATTCCACTACATTGTTGAAAATTTTTCTTTGTCGGCCGGCAATTGATTTTTTTACTTCAAAACTCATCGTTTTCGTTGAAAATTTGTTTCTTTTGGTTTGACACTAATTTTTTAACTGGAAATTTAAGTATTTCGCTTATGGTAAAAAATTTATATTTTTTAGTTGAAAATGAAGCTATTTGTTAAAAAATTTATCTACTTGGTTGAATTTATTCAACTAAAAATTCAACCGTTTCATTTTTGGTGAAAAATGTATCTTTTTTAATTGAAAATTCAGCTACTTGGTTAAAAGTAAGACTCTTGTTGAAAATTAATTCTTCTTGTTAAATATTTATTATTTTAGTTGAAAATTCATATTTTTTAGTAAAGTTCAATTATTTTGTTGAAGCTTCGCTTTTTTGGTAGAAAATTAATTTTTGTGAGCGAAAATTTAACTATATTTATCTCTTCCCCCACAAAACCAAAATTTTTTGCAAAAATCATTTTTGACGACTTGAGCAACTTAAGTTCCCATAAGTTCTCTTTGCACAATTTAACCAAATTCCCAAAATAGAGAATCTCATACGAATGCACTTTTCATTCGCTATAACTATCAAAACTGCACCAAACGAACTTTTGAAATATAATTCAACATTCAGGAAAAATAAAACAATTGCTAACCTTAGAATTTTCAATTCAAAGAAAGAGATGATTCATTATAATAAATAAAATTGGAAATGAACCGGTTCACCCCACACGCGCCACTTAATTCCCTTCTACGGTAGTTGAAACTGGAATTCTAAAATTCGAACCTCATTTTGGGTGAATTTTCCTGAAAAGGAAGTTGAAAGAAGATGAGCCAAAGGGCTTCATGAATCTCGATTTACAGGCATTCCTTGAATTTAGGGACTTGATCAGTTTTCCTTGAGAGAATGTCAGAGCTCTGAGGCTCTAAGGCGAAGGAAGACCCCTGACGACGTAACCCCTTAAGGCGGGTTAAAGTGGCAGTCCTGACCCTCTCGACAACAAAGGAGTCCCTCGAGGCTTCAACTATGCTTTACTGCACTGCCATCGTCTTACGAGTAGGATATCGCGTGTCCTTATTAATTAAGCTCACCCACTAAGCAAGCCCCGTCGCATGCCTTAACGATCCATGGCTCCTTGATGAGCGTCGCGACGCCCAGGTCTCCAAGGTGCGAATAAATGCAACTTTCCTAATCACTGTAGACTTAAGGAGCGCCCATAAATCACGTGATCGGTTTTCCTTTAATTTTTACTTCCTACCCTGCAGCGTCAGAATTTGACGAGTAGCAGCAGAGCAGAGACAGCGCACGAGCAACAGCAGAGCAGAGACAACGAAAGAGTGACACCCCACCCCCTCTATTATCAAGCGACTTTTTCTCAAAATTACGAAAAAAGACATTCCATTTTCCGAAAAATTATTTGAGTTTTCAACCTTTAAAGGCAAATAGTAGCAGCAGAGCAGAGACAGCGCACGAGCAACAGCAGAGCAGAGACTACGAAAGACCACCCTCTCTCCCACATAGCACACTTCCCGAAAAAATCTGGTATTTTCTTAGGACTTGGTCCAAGTAGCTGCGAGAAAAAACCAGGTCTGCCCTAACTTTAAACCTGTACTTAAACCTAGGTTATAACATAGGTTCATGTCCGCCGCTATTTTTTGGTTTGAAAAAAAAAGTAAATTGATACGACAAATTTTTTACAGAGAATTCAATTTTTTCCATGAAAATAGCGCTAATTCATACAAATAGATTTTACTACAAGTTTTAATTTATATTAAAAAAGTGGTAGACCTAGACATTTTATCTGCTACACAGTGCTCCCAACGCGGGCGCCTTGCACTACTGCGCATGCGATGCATAAGGCGCTTCATGGGCTGCCGTTCGCGCGCTTATTTGAAATGTTGAAAAATACCATTTTCTTTATATATTGTTATTAATTGAAAATAATTATATTTCAAAATGTTCAAGTGGTACATGAATGGTTTTTAATATATTCTAAGAAAATATCATGTTTATTCACTAAAGTCTCATTTTATTTTTTAACCTAATGCTCATAATATATTAAAAATCATCCCCGTACCACTTGAACATGTTAAAATATAATTAATTTTGATTATAAATAATAAATAAAAAATTGTATTTTTTAACGTTTCAAATAAGCGCGCGAACGGCAGCCAATGAAGCGCCTTATGCACCGCATGCGCAGTAGTGTAAGGTGCCCGCGTTGGGAGCACTGCTGCTACATTCTAGAGTTTTTTTCTGGCGGAGGGGGGATTTTGAAACATTAGTGAAGAATGATTAACTTTTCTGAATAATTCATCAACATTCCTCAAGAGCATGTCAATACGAAAAAAAAAATTTATTTTGTTAAGTCCGAAAATGTTAATTAACGTCTCGAACATCAAAAAGATACTGCGATCGGCAACTCGCGTTGCCACGCAAATTAATTCGAGGTTCGAAGTTGAAGCATTCTTATACCCCAAAGATTACAAAAACTTCACAAATATTTCGCAAAGATTTCGGATTGATTTAAAAGGTTTCACAAATACTTCAATGATTTCCCAAAGATATTACAAAAATGTCAACAATTTCACAAATATTATCAAATATTTTGAAAATATTATATTTCAAAGATTTCACGAAGATTTCAATGATTTCCTCAAGATTTCACAAGGATTACAAGAAGATTTCAATAATTTCACAAATATTATCAAACATTTTAAAAATATTTTTAAAAATGCGCAAAGATTTCAAATAGATTTCCAAAAGTGTACAAAGATTTTCATGATTTCCGAAAGATTTTTAAAAATTTCACAAATATTTCGCAAAGATTTTGGATATATTCAAAATATTTCACAAAGATTTCAATTATTTCAAAAAATGTTCAGATAGATTTAAAAAAGTTCACAAACATTTGAATGATTCCCCAAATATTTCACAAAGATTTCAATAATTTCACAAATATTATCAGATATTTCCAAAATATTTTAAATATTTCGCAAAGATTTCCAAAGATATCAGAAAGATTTCCAAAGATTTCGAGTATTTTCTAAGGATTTCAAATATTTCGCAAAGATTGCGGATAGATTTTTAAAATTTCACAAAGATTTCAATTATTTCACAAAATTTCAGATATATTTAAAAGTGTGCACAAAGATTTCAACGATTTTCAAAGGTTTTTCCACAAGGATTTCAAGAATTTCACAAACATTATCAAATATTTCAAAGATTTCCAAATATTTCACAAAGATTTCAAAAAAATTTCAATGATTCCCCAAAGATTTCAAAGATTTTGGATAGATTAAAAATCTTTTATACAAATTTCAGATAGATTTCAAAAAGATTTTAATAATTTTACCAATATTATCAGATATTTCAAAAATATTTCGCAAACATTTTCAATGATTTCAGAAAGATTTTACAAAGGTTTTAATTATTTTCCAAAGATTTTAGATAGATTTGAAAGTGTGCACAAGATTGCAACGATTTTCCAAGTTTTTCACAATGATTTCAATAATTTCACAAATATTATCAAATTTTGCAAATATTTCGCAAAGATTTCAAAATATTTCACAAAGGTTTCAAAAACATTTCAATGATTCCCCAAAGATTTCAAAGATTTAGCAAAGATTTTGGATAGATTAAAAATCTTTTATACAAATTTCAGATAGATTTAAAAAATATTTTAATAATTTTACCAATATTATCAGATATTTCAAAAATATTTCAAATATTTCGCGAAGATTTTCAAAGGTTTTAATTATTTCCCAAATATTTCACAAAGATTTCAAATATTTCACAAGGATTTCGGATAGATTTAAAAGATTTCACAAATACTCCAATGATTTCAATAATTTCACAAATAGTACCAATAAATTCCCGTCTATCTTTTTCGATATTTTGTCAATCTAAATTCACGTCTATCTTTTTCTATCTTCTGTCAATCTAAATTTCCGTCTATTCTATCTTATTCAATCTTCTTCTATATCTTCTCTATCACACCCTATCCTTTGTCTATCTAGTTCAATCTTTTTCTATCTCTTTATCAATCTAAATTTACGTATATCTTTTTTAATTTTCTCTTCCTAATCCTATCCTATGCTACGTCTATAAACTTCTATCATTATCTATCTCTTCGTCAATCTCAATTCACTTATATATTTTTCAATGCCGTCAAATTTAAATTAGTATCCTACACAGTATAAAGACAGAGATCTTTATCTCTGATGAAGCTGATATAAGTTACAGCTTCTAAATCTAATTGAAGTTAGAAAATTGGAAATTAGCAACACATAAGTTTGTTCAAACATACATTATCGTATAAAAGTTTACGACCACCTCTTTTTTTATGACTGATAAAGTTCTCTTAATTTTAATTATGTCAGAGCTAAAATTTGTTCTCTCTAAAGGGTTGAATTCTCTCAAAATTCTGTATAAAATAAGCCCAGGATGTAGCCAATTTTAATTTATTAAAGATTTGAGATCAAATTTTTTTCAAGATTTCTGGAAACATTTTTAATGGTTCAGGTTTTATTTTAAACGAATAATTTGAAAATTTTTAGGTAAACTCAATTTGTAGGGTGTCAAGAGAATGAAAAAAATATTCTTGAGATTCATGAGAAAATTTTTAATGATTTTCATGTAATGAATTCTGAAAGAAAATTGAAAAAAATTACACAAATTTTGTAATTATTTCCTAACATTTGTAAAACGACTGTCTAAAAGATTTCAAAGAAAAATTTTGCCATATTACGTAATTTTAGAAAAAATTGAGTAAGATTAAAAAATATTCAGAAGTTTTGAAACGATTAAAAAATAATTAAAACTTGTAAATATTGTTTATGAATGTTGTAAGATTTCACGAAAATGAAAAAATGTTAGGTTCATAGGAAAAATTAAAATAACTTTTTATGTTGAAAAATTGATTTAAAGAGAGTATTTAAAAAGATTTCAAAACATTGTAAAAGGTTTCGAAAATTGTCAAGGAAGAATCTAAAAGATTTAAAGGCATTTTTGTTTTCTTTAGCAGAATTGAAAAAAAATTAGGAAAAATTTGAATAATTTTTGAAGATTAGAAGGTTGAGAAGGTCTGACAAGATTTAAAAAAAAAAATTTTTGTCAAGACTCGTGTGAAAATTTAAAAAATTATTTTTCATTTTGAAAAATGAACTTTAAGAGGAAATTAAAAAAGGTTTTTAAACCAAAATCTGTAAAAATGTAGATTCTCAAAGATTTGAAAAATAAACTTTAGAAGCTTCAAACGAATTTCGAAAGGTTTGAAGAGAATAAACACATTTTCTTAAAATTCCTGGGAAATTTTAGAAGATTATAAGTAAATTTTTTAAAATTTTGAATGATTTTTCAAAATTTTTAAAAACTTACGAGTCAGTTAAAAATATTTTTAGGCATTTAAGACATTTTAAATAGATTAGTAATATTTAAAAACTTGTAAACATTTCCGAAAATTTATCAAATATTTCTTGATTCCTTCCAAACTTCTAAAGGTCCTAAACATCTTTTAAAAAGGCTCGAATTTTTCCTAATATTTTGTAAAATCCTATAAAATAAAAAAAGTTCTTTAAAATCTTCTAGATTCTTTTTTGACAAATCTGAAATACTCACAAATCTTTTTTAATTTTCTCAAGAATCTTATCAAAATTATATTTATTTGAATTTGAAGATAAACTCATCTTACTTATTTTCTTGTTCTCTTTTCAACAAATACTTATTTGAAATTTTTATATTATATTATTATTAATATAATTTAGTATTCTTTATTATATTGAAAAAAAGTTTTGAATTGGTTAATTTCAATTAGTACTTACATTAAGTGACTTCAATATTTGTATGTGGGTCTATTATCAAGTGACTTTTTCTCAAAATTACGAAATAGTCGATACGAATTTCCGAACAATTATTTGAGTTTTCAACCTTTAAAGACAAATTTTCAACCAAATGGTCAAATATTCAAAAAAAAAAAGAATTAAATTCAATCACAAACAGTTGCATTTTTAAACAACTATTTGAATCTTCAAGCTGAGAAGATAAGTTGTTTAGAAAAGATTTGAATTTTCAACCAAGAAAGATCGATTCTCAACCAAGAACTTTCCCACCAAAAAAGTCAAATTTTTAATTAAGAAGGATGAATTTTTAACAAAGCAGTTGGTTTGTCAAAGAAAAAAAGGACATTTCAAGAAATTTTTCGAATTTTTAATGAAATGATTTAATTTTCCACAACATACTGGAATTTTGAACCGCATAGTTGAATTTTTGACTGAACTTTCAATAAATAGTTAATATGCCAACAACAGCATAAATTAATTTAATTAATTAATCATGTTCACAACAAAATTTGGTGATTGCGAATTCTCTTCTGTTAAAGCTCCTTCGGCTTTAACGAAAACATTCTCATCACGTATCTTGTGCTTCGCACTCGATTTTGTCCAAAATGTGAACTTTAATATTCGCTTCTTGTTTTTCACTAATTATTATTCTCAGCTACCCAGAAAAATGTATCATTTCAAAAAATTTATATTATTACAATTCATGATGTGGATTGGTACTAAAACATACGTATTTTCATTCTCACGATTAAAACAAAAAAACTACGTCTTATCGAAAAATGATTCCAGTAAATTTTGTAGACCTGTTTGAGGTGAAAAATTTTGCTTATTAATATTCTTGTTTTTCCCATAATTTGGCCGCAAAATGACATATATTTATTTTTCAAAAAGCGTCATCATGATTAAAAGAAAAAATATACGTTTAATGTAAAAATAGTGAACAGTAAACTTGTCGATATTTTGAAGATGAACAATTTCCATTCCCAAGATTTTTTTCGTATCTCACATAGTTTTGCTGAAAAATTGAATTTTTGATAACATTTTTCATGATTTGAACAACAACTATGCATTTTATCAAAAAAATGGTGGAAATTAAATTTGTAGATCTTTTGAAAATAAATAATTTTGTATATAGTTGAAGTAAAAGTTCGACTTTCTACCAAAATAATTGAATTTTTCACCAAATAATAAATATAGTAATTACCTTTTCAGAAAACAAGAATTAACTTTCAATCACAAATAGTTGGAGTTTTAACCGATGAGATTGAATTTCTACCAATAGAGATAAAATTTCAACTTAACTGTTTATTTTTTAATTTCATTATTATTATTTCCTGCAAAAAACCGATTTTTACAAATAATAGTTCAATTTTTAATCAAAGAGACGAATTTTCAAACTAAAATGATGAACCTTAAAAAAAAAATGAATTTTCAAAAAAGTACTTGAAACGTGACACTAAAGAGTACGTGTGATATCTGTTTTTTTTTCTTTCTATTTCATTGTGAAATACAAAAATTTGAAGGGTGCAAATTAAAGTATAAACTCCGAAGATAATTTCACAAAATTTTAAACAAGAATATTCTAAAATATTGAATATCTACAATTCAAGTCTAACTTTGTAATTTCATATATCGCCCTTACCCCTAAGGATACTTGTCAATATTTTACTAAAAAAAGACTAACTTCTGAATCAAAAATGTTAAATTCAACAAACAAATACGAATTTTCAACAAAATAGTTGAATCCTCAATATGTAATAAATATTTTATTACATCTTATCTATTTAGTTTGAATTTAAAAATTTTTTAAATATTCGCATACATCCAAATACTGCATTTCAGGTTTAATAGTTGAAAAACACTAATTTTTTTTGCAAAACTGGAAATTGTATCAGGTCCATGTGTGTCACCCGAAACGATTATCCATTGATCTTGCTTTTGATGAAGCTGGATAAAAAAAAATTAATCAAGCTAATGAACTATAATTAATTATCTTTTTTTGCTTTCTTCTTCTGTAGCAATATTTGGCTAAATAGAGACTATATGTAAATGAAAACATTTTCTTTACTGTTTAAAAATTATGCCACCAAAGATCAGAAAACCATTCATATCATCTTTAATTCTAAAATATTTTTGTAAATGAATAAAAAATAACTATTTTTATTTCTTCCTGAAAAAAGCTGAGGCATTGACGAGAAAACAAAGCTTTGAGAACCATAACACATTGACTCTTTAATGTAATTACCAGTTACTTCTAACATTTCGATCCTACTTCGGATGACAAATAATATATTTCATTTTCACATTTTTTTCAATTGAACTAATGATGTGTAGGAATGTTGTTTACATTCATGATAACAAAATTCTTCGAGATTGGGTTGCGGTAGCCTAAGGGAGCTTCATTGCATTCTTCGGAGGTCATAGTTTCAACCTTGCCGCTGTACATGTTTATTTTCCCCCGGTATTCTAAGCTATGCCTTTTTGTATACATTCCACAAAGAATACTACCCCTCAATATTGCGAAGACATCACCAGTGGATGTTGCTAAAACATATTGTTCTTCGGTTGGCATCGGCCCACGCTTATTACCTTTTAGTATCATTTTAATTGGTTTATCAGCAGGAAAAATGTATCTTTGAATTTCAAATCTCTGGCACGGATTGGTGCTAGGAATAAGCCGAATATTTTGAAGTTGTTCAGGTTTATATCCGAGTATGAGAGAAGAACGATTCCTGGCAGGAGGAGTCTTGGACCTGGCACGAAGATGAGGCTCGGCAGGAGCAGACGGCCTGTCTGTAGAATGAGGTATGGCAGGAGGAGACGTGAACCTGACAAGAAGATCAGGCTCGGCAGAAGTAGAAGGTTTGAATGTAGAATAAGGTCTGGCAAGAGGAGACCTAGACCTGTCATGAAGAGAAGGCTTGGCAGGAACAGTAGAAGTAGTTCCAGAGCGAGGAACACCAGGAACATGATCATCATTATGTGAATGCTCGAATTGGAAACTCAATTCTGCAACAAAAAACGGATCGTATGTTGGTTTATCATTTCAAAGGGTCAGATCATTTGCTTTTAGAAGGATAAATGAAATTAAGGGCTTTCCATTAAAACTACATTTTATTTCTTGAGTCTAGGTAAACGTAAAATAAAAATGTACTAAATCATGAAATTGAAGGCGTTAGGGATCGTCCATGTATGAGGTACGGCGTTTTTCTTCTGTTTAAATAAATATATGGACGATCACTTATATTTCATTGATATAAAAAAATTCCAATTCGTTTATCTCCAAATTGACTCATATCTTCCAACAAACACCGTGTACAGATAAGACCGTACAATCTTAGAATGCGCACATATGGTACGGTCAAATTCCGATTTTATAGCTCACACATTCTAGATTGTCCAGGAATAAATTCAGATTAAATTGGTAAATATTTCGGAAATGTCAAATAAAGTTTGGAAAAAAATGGCAATCAGGATCGAATGCAGATAAAATCGCGCAAATTCTAATTTGTGTATAGATCAATAAAATATAGCCGTGTCTAGGTTCACCGAAATTCTGTGAGCGTTAAAGAAATATTTTCGATTGGCCTAGACAATTTGATAAAATATACCTTAAATTATACGTATGAGTATTATATTATTATATTTACCAATAGAATTCAGAATAACTGCCCAGAATAAGACGAGTTTATGAACAATACTCATATTTTCTTTTCAGAGAAAAAACTGAATAAATTATTAGTGAAGAATTTGATCACCAATGTAACGAATGATTATTTTAAAACTACATTAGTTTATATAATATCTTATAGCCGTTATCTCATACGTCATAGATATCATTTTGTCCTTCTGAAATATTTACGTTACATGAGATCATTCGATAATTTCGATTAGATATTTCCAGAGCGTCTAACGAAAAAAAAACTCATAATAAAGATGAGATATAAATACGAATATTTTCCTTCATTGTTCCAACAAGTAGCAGATATAAATTCTGTGGAATCTTTTCCTATCAACTCGTGGGAGATACTTATTTTTCTGACTCGCAAACAAAATTTTTTCAAAGAAGTTATGCGTATTTGAATTTTGTGCCGGAAATTTGAAAAAAGGTTTAAAATTAACAAAATGGCAGCGGTTTTCCTGAAAAAAATTGAAAATCAATTTTCTGAAAAAAACCAACCTTTAAATTTTTGCCAATTCTTTTTCGAACTTGTACGTTGATAATGAAGATATATTTTGAGTTTGATGCTTGCCAGATAACTTTTCTGGCCACGAGAATTATTTTTTCTTACATTTGAATTTTCTACTTCTTCTTGGAAACAATGGCAGACACGAAAAAATGTTAAAATAAAAGATTGAACATCTGAAAAAGTTCTATCAAAAATTTTTCTTGTTCTTTTGCTGTCTTTGATCGTTTACGAGAAAAATTCAAAAGTTACATTCTGAGTAAAAAAAAAAATTTTCCAGGCCTCAAAAATGCTTTAGCATCGTGCGGGCTAAACTATTTTTGAGGCCAAAAGAATTTTTTTTTCTAAAAATGTAATTTTTGCATTTTTCTCGTGAACGATGAAAGATATCGCAAAAGAACTACAAAAGTTTTTCATTGAACTTTCTTAGACGTGCAAACTTTTATCTTAACATTTTTTCGTATCAGTCATCGTTTCCAAGAAAAATTAGAAAATTCGATTGTAAGAATAGATAATTCTCCTGGTCACAAAAGTTATTTAGCAAACATCAAACTCACAAGATATCTTCATTATCAAAGTAAACGTACAATTTTTGACAAAATACATGAATTTTCAACGAAATAGATGAATTTTCATCTAAAAAAGATAAATTTTTTATCAAATGGTTAACCTATCAACTGAAAGAGATTAATTTTTGAACAAATAGTTCAATTTTCAACTAAAAAGGAATTATTTTCCACCAAAAATGAAACAGTTAAATTGTCTTTTCAAAAAATTTATTTGCAGCAGAAGAGATGAATTTTTGAACAAACATAATAAATCGTTAACAACAACTAAGGAAACATATTTTCAACAAAGGAGTTAAACTTTAAGCCAAGTACATACATTTTCAAAAAAAAAAAAAAAAAAATCTTAACGGGAAATGTAATAGTTGAGATTTCAACCAAAAAAGATTTTAATTTTAAATTGAAATAGTTGAATTCAACATCAAAATATGAATTTCCAACCAAATAGTTAATTCCTAAACCAAAAAGAATAATATTCAACCAAAATTTTATTGATAGAATTTTCAGTTAAAACGAATTATTTTTTAACCATAAATAGGTGGATCTTCAACGGAAAAAATTAAATTTATACTAATAGAAATGGACTTTCAACTAAACTGTTAATTTTTGTATTTTATTATTATTTTATAGAAAAAAAAGGAATTTCCAACAAATTGGGTACATTTTCAAACAAAGAGGTAAATTTTTAAACTAAAATGATGAAACTTCAACCACAAAAATTAATTTATATGAAAGGACACATTACATTTATTTATGTACCTCGGCCTGAGATGGCTTATTCAGATATTGCAAAATGAAGTACAAATTTTGTTTCTTATATAACTTTAGTAACTTTGATAACTTTGATATTTGTTTCTTATTTTGCATTAAATTTTATTTTCAACTACCCTAAAAAATGAACCAATTCAATAAATTTATATTATTAAAATAATTCATAATATGCATTGGTAATGAAACAAAAGTATTTTCATTGTCTTGTTTTTATAATAATAAAAAGTGCGCATCCTATGAGAAAACAATTTTGTTATTAAACATTTTATTGCAAATTGTGCTGTATTTCCATAAATTTAATATGTTTATTTGCAAACATTTGCGAAAAGTTTTTTTAAATAGAATGTTATTTATGTTCCGTTAAATGTAGTTTGTGTCGTTGTCCCAAACGGTTAATTTTTCATTTTCAATATATTTTTATAACAAATATTTATAATAAGATTTGAGATCTATTTTGGTGGAACAACTATTGTCTGTTCATTTTTTTTCGTCTCTTGTGTCGTTTTTCCAAAAAATTAATTTTTTTTATCTTCATTCTTATTTTTGACGGTTCAACAAAATTTACTCATCCCATCTGAAAATTGCGAATGAAAAATGTGTAGACCCTTTTTGGTTGAACATCTTTTGTCTCTTATTTTTCTTCGTACCTTATGCCGTTTTTCAAAAAATTGAATTTTTTTATTTTGATTGATATTTTTACGATTAAAAAAAACTACGCGTCCTATCAAAAAATTATTCATGAGAAAATGTGTAGCTTTTTTTGGGGTGCAACTTTCGTCTATTCATCTTTTTTTGTATCTTACATAGGTTGACCGCAAAATATAATTTTTGGTTTTTCATTTTTTTTTGTACGGTCAAAATTAGAATTTTCGATTTTTCACGAAAATTAAAAAAGTTGTTGTGATAAGACGTCGACATGTTTTATGGAATCCGAAAAAGTCATTTTTCACATAAAACCAATACCTTCTCATTAGGATGAGAATATTGAAATTTTATTTTTCGTTTATTTTGTAATGTCATTTTTCACGCTTAAACCAAAAACTACGGGTCCTATAAAAAATGATTCTCAACAAATTTTTAGGTAATCCTTGGATGGATAATTTTTGTCTTTTCATCCTTTTTCCGTATCTCGCATAGTTTAACCGCAAAATAGAATTTTTTCATCATGTTTTGCAAGGTCAAAATTTAAATATTCGTTTTTAAAAAAAAAAATCGAAAAAATTAAAGAAACTTCCAAAAAAATGTTATGATAATCTTGAAAGGCTTTCCAAAAGCAACGTTATTCTTTGTCTGGCTTTTTCCCATATCGTGCGTCCTTTTCCTTGAAATTTTCATTTTGGTTTGTTTTTTTGAATTTTGCAAATGGTATAACTCTGATAATTTTCTTTTTATCAAAAAAAGTCGTGAGGATAAATTGTTGAGCATTCTTAATACTACGAAGAGCCGTAAATAGAACTTTTGAATCTTGAAAAAATTGCCTCAAAAATGTTGAAAATGATCTAACTTTTTGAATTTTCATCCAAAATATCTGGTTAACGAACTCGACCTTTCTGTTTCGTGACAGCGACAACAACGACAGACAGATAGACACCACAGTAAAACCTTTTTTTTTTTTATTCAGGGGGTCTCGAAACGTGGACATTTAAAGAAATCCGCCATAATCAGTTTTCACATAAGAACAGAACCCTTTTTTTTATTTCAAATGTATTTTAATAACAAAAGTTTATAACAAATTTGTGTATCTTTTTCAATTGAACAATTTTCGTCTCTTTATTTTTTTTCCGTCTTTGGTATGGTTTTTCCAAGAATTTAATTTCTTCATTTTCAATGCCATTTTTTATGATTGAAACAAAAATTACGCCTCCTATCAAAAAATCATGTGTGGAAAATTTGTAGCTCTTTTTTGGATAAGCGACTTTTTTCTATTAATATTTTTCCTAGCTTGTGTCGCTTGTCCATAAATTTGGTTCTTTTATTTTTAATTTCTTTCAAATCAATTTTCAACCAAGAACTTTTCTACCTAAAAAGCCGAAATTCCAATTTTTAAAAATTATTTTTTTACAAATAAGCAGTTGATTCTTCGAGAAAAAAAGAGTAGATTTCAAGAAATTTATTGGATTTTCAACAAAGTGATTAAATTTTCCACACACTGCTGGAATTATTAACCACATAGTTGCATTTTTGATCTACATAGATGAACTTCCAACTAAACAGTTAATATTTCAAAATCAACGAAAATTAATTATAAACCAAACAGATGCGTTTACAACCAAAGGGTTTAATTTTGAAGCATGAAAATATAATAGTTGATATTTCAATAAAAAACAGAGTACAATTGTATATGAAAAACAGTCTAATTTAACCAAAAAGATGAAATATCAATAAAAAGATATATTTTTCTTGAATATCTGTTGTTTTTTTGAAAATAATTTTACATTTTTATTATTTTGAACGATAAATTACGACAAAGTAAGTAAAAATCCAGCTGAGGGGTAAGAGTGACATCGGTTTTCTTCTTTTCTTTCTCATTTAAAAAAAAAATATATATATATATAAATTTTAAATAAGAAACTTTTAAAATATTTGAAATTTCACCAATTAAAGTTTATCCTCGTGCTTTGGTATCACGTTTCGAATCAAAAACGTTGAATTCAACCAACAAGTAAGCATTTTTAACTTAAAATTTCTTAAATATCTTAGTAAACTTTATTCATTTAGTTTGAATTCTTCGAAATTTTAAAATATCCGGATACATGCTGAAATTTGTTTCCATAGCAATATTTAACAGAATAATGACTTCTTTTAAATGAAGATTTTTTTCTCTATTATTTGAAGATTATGCCACCAATAGATCAGAAAGCCATTCCTATCTTCTGTAGGGTGCAATTCCCCATATTTCAAAGCTATCATAGGTAAATCATTAAAAGCCCATAATAATTTTCCTCCTGAAATATTTTTGTCGATGAATAAAAACGAACTTTTTTATTTCTTCCTGAAAAAAGGGCTGAGGCATTGACGAGAGAAGAAAACTTTGAGAAACATAACACATTGACTCTTTAATGTAATCACCAGATACTTCTAACATTTCGATACTACTTTGGATGACAAATAATATGATATCTCATTTTTACATTTTTTTTCAGTGGAAGTAATGATGTGTATGAATGTTGCTTACATTTATTATTCCAAAATTCTTAGAGATTGGGTTGCGGTAGCCTAAGGGAGATTCATTGCACTCTTCTGGGGTCATATGTTCAATCTTGCCGCTGTACATGTTTATTTTCGCCCGATATTCGAAGATATTGTTTTTTACATATATTCCACCAAGGACACTACCCTTCAATATTGCAACGACGTCACCGGTGGATGTTGCTAAAACATATTGTTCTTCGGTTGGCATCGGTCCACGCTTATTATTTTTTAGTCTCATTTCAATTGCTTTATCGGCAGGAAAAGCGTATTTTCGAATTTCAAATTGCTGGCGAGGATTCGCGTTGGGAATGAGCCGAATAAACATAAGGTCTTCAGGTTTATGTTTGAGTATGAGAGAAGAACGATGCATGGCAGAAGGAGACCTGGAGCTCGCAAGTGAATGACGCTCGGCAGGAGTAGAAGGCCGGACTCTAGAATGTGGTCTGGCAACAGAAGACCTAGACCCGGCACGAAGATCAGGCTCGGCAGGAGCAGAAGTCCTGACTATGGAATGAAGCCTGGCAGGAGGAGATCTGGTCCTGACGCGAAGATAAGGCTCGGCTGGAGAAGAAGGCCTGGCTGTAGAATGAATTCTGGCAGAAGGAGACCTGGACCTGACACAAAGAGACTCCTGGACAGGAAGAGGAAACCATTCAGTATAAGAAGATCCAAAACGAGGAACGCCAGGAATAGGATCACCATTAGGCAAGCACTCGAATTGTGAACTCAACTCTGCAACAACAAACGGATCGTATGTTGGTTTATCATGAACCCCTTGTAGCGATATTGTGAGGCAAGTTTCAATGTATTGAGGGATGTTTGACCCAGAAAAGAAACGTGAACACTCATTTTACTTGTGTCCAATCCGGCAAAATTTCTTATTGAAAATTAAAATTGCGTGAAAGAAATCATATCTGTAGCTGAAAATATTGAAAAGATATTAATTTTATAGAATAGGAACAACATAAATTGAGTCATTGTTTCAGCTCCTTCAATCACAGTCATAAAGTGTTATGCAGCTTACAAAATTTCATAGATTTTGATTAATAATAAATTAATAGGAAACCTTTTGAAAGGAATTGATCTGCAAGAAAAACGACCAGAAATGTATTTTTCGTGCATGGCTTGGCGAATCTTTTCCTTTGCATTAAACAACATTTTTAGCAGTTTCAATGCCAGATCATGTGCTTTTGGACAAATTCCTAAAAACAAAACAAAAATTTGTTTCTTTGGAAAAAATAAAAACAAGAAACCAAAAATGAGAAAGCAACCAACCACATCCCCTTCCTTCTCTTTTTTTTCCTCTCTTTCCAAATCACAATCTGAAAGCATGCACAATATTTACCAACGTTTTGGTGCTCATACAGCACCCTTCATAAAAACCTCTTTTTTATTTTTGTCCAAAGAAACAAATTTTTGTTTTGTTTCTAGGAATTGCAATAGGAGCATTTTGTGGTGGTTGTCCAAATTTGATCGTTAGATTCTTGTTTTATCTTCAGGAATTCTATACAATAAAATGAAATGCTAACCAGAAAAATAACGTTTCATTTCTTTTGTAAATGTCTTATTTGTATAATCAGCGATCTCTAAAAAATATTCAAGTTATAATATTCAAGTGAACTTTCTGTTACAAAACTTATTCCTTAGTTAAACGTAAAATATAAATTTACAAAATTAAAAAATTTTAGGCGGTACACTTGATTAAAACAAAAAAATTTAAATTTGTTTATCTCGAAATTCACTCATATCTTAAACAAAAACACCGTGCACAGTTAAAGGTATTCTCTTTGCACGTGCACATATGGCAAAGTTGAATTTCGTTTTTTATATCGCACAAATTATGAATTGTCCCGAAATTTAGATTAAATTGGTACTTATTTCGACAACAAAATAATCAAATAAAGTTTTGAAGAAAACAGCAATTAAGATAGATGCAGATTAAATCACACAAATTCTGATTTGTGTATGGGTCAATAAAATATGGTCGTGTTCAGGTTTACCAAATTCAGTGACCGTAGAACAAATATTTTTGTTAAGCACATGGGAATTGGGAAAGGGCGGCTAGGTTACCCAAAATTCGGTGAGCTTACCCCAGATTTTTTCGGCAAAACCTAGACACTTCGATTATATTTACCTAAACTTATATCTATACATATGATATAATTATATTCACCAATGTAATGTAGGATAACTGCCCAGAATAAGACGACTGTATAAAAAATCTTCATATTTTCAAATCAGAGGAAACGCTGATTGATGAATTTCAAAGAATATAATTAACAATGTAACGAACGAATATTCTGGAACTTCATGGATTTATATAACATAATATAGACGTTATCTCATAGATTGTTGGCATAAGTTTGTCCTTCTAAGATATTTATGTTTCATGAGATCATTCGAATTGTTTATTCAAATTTCCACAGTGTCTAACGGAAAAGTCTCATGATATCAATGAGATTCAAACACAAAAATTTGTCTTCATTGTAGCAAAAAATGCACTAGTAGATGCTGTGGAATCTTTCCCTATCAACTCGTGGGGGTGTTCAATAATCAGAAAAGCTTACGTCTTTTCTATTCCTTCAAAAAAATTACTTCTTTTACCGTTTTTGTAAAAAAAGAAAAAAAAACCTTTATTTTTGTAAAGAGAACATTTGTCAAGAATCTCAAATTTATTAATATTACGGCCAGAAATTTAGAGCAGTTGTCTACTTAGCAATTCTGTTCATATACTAATATACACATACTCAAAATGAAAAATTATTATTATTAAAAAAGTTATTAATTTTATGGTCAAGCATAAACGAAATAGGGAAAGAGAATTTTCAATCGCTCTGTCTATCTGCTTAATTTTATGCGAGCGGAAACTATTTAGAAAAAGTAGAATTATGAAACAAATTATATGAATTCTGAACACATGGTTAAATTTTCTAATAAAAGAAATCACTTTACAAATTTTTTCACTATCAACAACCAACAAAACCCAAGAATAAAATTTATTCTTGGGTTTGTTTCATTTTATTTATTCTTGTTATAACTCAGTTTATGACATTTTTTCTATTCATATCTTTTATTCATTATTTTATTTATTATATTTATAAAATTCATCCTAATTGTAACCTAAGTTGTAACAAGAATAAATAAAATAAAACAAACCCAAGAATAAATTTCATTCTTGGGTTTTTTTGGTTGTGGATATTGAAAAAAATTTGAAAAGTGATTTCTTTTATTAGAAAGTTTAACCATGTGTTGAGAATTCATATATTTTGTTTGATAATTCTACGTTTTCTAAATAGTTTTCGCTCACTTAAAATTACCCAGATAGACAAAGCAATTGAAAATTCTCTCACCCTATTTCGTTTATGCTTGACCATAAAATTAATAACTTTTTCAATAATAATAATTTTTTATTTTGAGTATGTGGTCATGAACAGAATTGCTGAGCGGACGGCTGCTCTCGATTTCTGGCTATAATATTAATGAATTTGGGATTATTGATAAATTTTCTCTTTACAAAAATACAGGTTTTTTCATTTATTACAAAAACAGCAAAAGAAGAAACTTTTTGAAGAAACAGAAAAGACGTAAGCTTTTCTGATTATTGAATACCCCCACGAGTTGATAGGAAAAGATTTCACAGCATTTACTACTGCATTTTTTTCGCAACAATAAAGAAAAATTTCCGTGTTTGAATATCACTTATATCATGAGACTTTTTCGATAGACGCTGTGGAAATCTGATTGAACTAATCGAATGATCTCATGAAACATAAATATCTCAGAAGGACAAACTTAATGCCTACAATCTATAAGATAGCGAATATAGGATGTTACATAAAACAATGAAGTTCCAGAATATTCGTTCGTTACATTGTTTATTATATACTTTGAAATACATCAATCAGTTTTTTCTCCGATTAGAAAATATGAGGATTTTTCATACACTCGTCTTATTCTGGGCAGTTATCCTACATTACATTGGTGAATATAATAAAATCATATGTATACATATAAGTTAAGATGAATATTATCGAAGTTTCTAGGTTTTGCGGAAAAAATTTGGGGTAAGCTCACCGAATTTCGGTGAACCTAGCCGCACTTTTCCATTTCCCATGTGCTTAACGAAAATATTTGTTTTACGCTAACTGAATTTGGTGAACCTAAACACGACCATATTTTATTGATCCATACACAAACCAGAATTTGTGTGATTTAATCTGCATCTATCCTCATTACTGTTTTGTTCAGAACTTCACTTAATTTTTGTCTCGAGATAAGTACCAATTTAATCTGAATTCCGGGAAAATTCAGATTGTGTGTGCTACAAAAAACGGTATTCGAGTTTGCCATATGTGCCCTTGCAAAGATGGTGCACTTTCAACTGTGCACGATGTTTTTGTTTAAGGCTCATGTAGGGGGTAGTATAACCAATAAAATTACCTCAAAAAATTGATTTCGAATGGTGGCGCACCAAAAGGATGTCGAGGAGCAATTTTTTCCCCAAAGGAAGCAAATATCCCTATTTGAGGAGGACAGTCCCCCCGAAACGTCAACACTCGCGATAAATATTGAAAAATTAATAAAATAAGACAGTTTTCAAACGCTGAAAAAAAGTGAACAGAAACAATACAATCAGCGCCGCGTGGTATCTCGATCGATCACTAAATCGATTTGAAAGGACTTCTGGCGCCATATTCAAAATAGAAAAGCATTGAAACATATGTAGGAGTGATAATTCTCAATAAGTTATAATATATTATTTAAAAAACATAACAAATAAATATTATCTTAAAAAATATAAGAAAAAAAAGAAGGAAAAATATATTCAACGGAAAATACTGACTTATAAAATAGATAAATAAAACTTTCCACATTTTCTTCTAATTCTCAGTTGATCTTATAACATTCCCTCGACACCACCTACAAAGAAGAAATAATTTACCCACGCAATAGAACTCAACTCTAGAAAGCTGGAAAGACCCGGTGAATAGTTTCCAATTTTAGTCTATGGGAATATTATCATTTCTCTGAAAAATCAAAGTTATAGCGACATTGATTTTTTAAAAAGGTCCTTGGGAGCTGGATTATTATTATAACATCCCTAAAAGTCCATCCACCCAATTACAAATTACAAATTACAAAATGCAAAGTTATTGTGTTAATAATTTTTTCAGAAAAACCTTAGGCTACATAATGTACCCCTAACACTCCATCAAACCCACCCAAGCATTAGAAATAAATTCTAGTAAGCTGGAAGGACTTGGTAAATATATTGCTGTATTATTCTTTCACGAAAAAATAACATTTTTAGAAAAAGTCGAAGTTGTTGTTTCTATGATTTTTTGATGTGATCTTCAGTCAATAGATTGTTATCAGAACACCCATACAAACCCACTCTCGCATTAGAAATCAATAACGAATAAATGGAAGTCATTACCAATCATTTCTGACAAGATGTAAAGATTCTTTGAATATTTTTCGATCTTCTCCTTCAGGAAAATGATCATTCTTCGAAAAAATGAACTCAGCGCTCGGATGAATCTTTTTTGTAGACTTGAGGCTATGAATTCTTATCACAACACCCCCCCCCCCCAAACACATACATGCAGTTACAATCATTTCTGATAAGATGTCAGGATTCTGTGAATATTTTTCGATCTTCTCCTTTAGGAAAATTATCATTTTTCGAATGCATTGAACTCTGTGCCTGGATGAATTGTTTTTGTGGACTTCAAACTACGGATTGTAATCACCCCCCCCCCCAACACACCCATGCCGTGGCAATCATTTCTGAAAAGCTGTAAAGACTCTGTGAATATTTTTCGATCTTCTCCTTCAGGAAAATGATCATTTTTCGAAAATATGGAAATCCGCGCCCGGATGAATTTTTTTTTGGAAACTTCAGGCTAGGGATTCTTATCACAACACTCCCCCCCCCCCGGGGGGGGGGGGGGGGGGGGGGGGGGTGGGGGTGGGGGTGGGGGGG
>CAKNYM010051311.1:8592-41819 GCA_932195095.1 Andricus curvator
TTTCGTCTATCCAGGCATCTTTAATCCTATTTGGAATTTATTGTATGACTGGCATATCACATTGTGGATTCTCAGACTTGTATTCTACATCAGTGTACTGGAAATATTGAATTCAGCCCCATTGATCGCCCCAGCTTTTCTGTTCTCTTACGATCCGGAGGGGAAATGTTGGTGAAACTAATCCAACAGATGGCGTCCGCATCAGTAGTCTGGCTTTTGCATTGAATTGCATTAAGAAAAAGATGTAAGGAAAAATAAGAGTAACTATGCCTAATAATTCTAAGAAAGAAAAAATCATGAAAATATGTAGTTTAATATGAATGAAATTTAACTTTGAGATGCATATTGAAAGCAGTTTGAATTTTATATTTCTATGATTTATTTTGCTAATATTAATAGATTTTTATTTGTTAGAGTTTTAAAAAATTATTGGTTGTTAAAATTATTAATGTAGTTAAATTTCGTACGCTGCTCTCATAACCTGACTTGCAAAAAGGAGCTTTACACACTTACGAGCCATGTTTACCGCACTTATTACTGGGTAGCCGTTGGACCGGGAAACTGGGAAATGACCGGGAATTTTACGAGACCGGGAAAACCGGGAAATGACAGTGAATTTTATTTTTTGACCGTGAGTTTTGCAAATTTTCAGAAGAAAAGTCTATCCGAGTTGGATTTCAACACTTTCTTAAATAATTAGTTGACTTGATATCTTTTTCAATTATGTTATCATTCAGTTTACAATGCGTGATTCAAAAATCTTTTGATTTAAAAATGTTCTATTTTAGGTTTTTATTTTTCAGCGTACGTTTTTAATTTAAAGAATTTCAAAATCCAATCTTTGATTTTAAAAAACATTTTTTTTGATAAACTATAAATATAAATTCATATATTTTTTGAATTGAACTGCACTTTAGGGATTGAAAAGTGAACAATAATTGATTTGACAAGGCGATTCTAAATCCGTTACAAATTTCAGGATTATCGATTTCAGCGTTAAAAATTAAACTGTTTCAATTTGAAAGCCACAGTCGTTAAAAAATGTAAGTGTCCGATTGAAACTTTATTAACTATTTTCAAATTAAAAATAACTTTATAATAATAGATCATAATAATATTTCAAATAATTTAAACAAAGTTTGTGTAACGACAAAATTCGGCTATTCGTACTGAAATGTCGGTGCAAATAGCGACGGCCTAACTTAAAACAAAACGTAGATTTTTTCAGATTTCGAACAAAAAATTTAGAAGCTTTTTGAAAATTGTGAAAGGCTACAAAAGAATAAAAACACTTTCTTAAGAATCCTAGGAAAATTGAAAATGATTTTTCAATTTGAAAAATTGATAAACATTTCCAAAATTGTCAAAGTAGAATCTGAAATATTTTAGGGAAATGTTTTTAATTTAACAGCATTTTATAAAAATTTTAGGAAAAATTCGAATCATTTTAAAATATATTTAGAAGTTCTGAAAAAATTTCAAAAATAATTTAAGATTTAAAAAAAATTTCAACAACCTAAGAAGCTTAGCCACATTAATAATTTTAACAACAAATAATTTTTTAAAACTGTAACAAATAATAAAATCAATAATATTAGCAAAATAAATCAGAAATATAAAATACGAACTGCTTTCAAAATGCATCTCAATGTTAAATTTTATGCATATTAAACTACATATTTTCATGACTTTTACTTTTTTAGAATCATTAGTCATAGATAGTCTTATTTTTTCATATATCTTTTTCTCTTTATTTGTGAACAGCATTAAGTTTTTTATTATTTTTGCTTTTTTTTAAATGCATATCAATAAAAAAGCCAGACCACCTGGTCGGGCCGCCATCTGTTGGATTAGCTTCACCGACATTTTCCCTGCGGATCGTAAGAGAACTACTACTACATACACATACACGGTCGATGCAGGGGGCTGATTGGATTTATTAATAGTATCGATTCTTGAACGATATACAGATTCCATTCGTCTTCTATTGATTCTATTGATCCTCAAGATCTGTGTATTGCGCTATTGGATTCAAAATGATCGCAGTTTTTTTTCTGAAGTATTTTTTATTGTGATTCCGACAAAGATCACCAGCGATGGATGCAGTGGCTGAAGGTGATTGTAATATTATTCACTTAAAAATGTTAGATTTTTGTAAGAATCTATTTTACTGTGAGAGAGTGTATTTTTTTATAATATTGAAATTTTATAATGCAGATTTTACCGTGAGCGAGTGTGCTTTGTTTGTAATAGTCTATTGAAATTTTATACTGCAGATGCAGCCAATGTGGAGGATCCTTGCAACTATAGGTCAGACTTAGACGATTATGTGGGATCAGACGATGAAAACGAATTAGTGCAAGGTACGTCCCACGAGTTTAACACGTGTAGTACATACATCACAACATACGCGCCTATCGTTAATTTTTGAAGACAATGATTTTTTGAATTACTTTTTTTGATATGAAAAATCTTTCAATTTCAGCATACATATAAAACGATTTGCAAGAATTCTCAAAGATTTTTTTCTGCACATTTTTCAGAAGCAAAAATTATGAAATTTTTCCTACAAGGAGAGACTTTTGGTATTAATATTTCTCTTATCGCATATATCCATAATTGAAATAAAATATACGAATTTAGGAATAATCGAGGCACGGTTAGAAAAAGTCGAATAGTGATTATGAAAATGCATACTAATATCTCTGATTGGAATAAATCGTAAGAATATTAGACTCTTACATACAAAAAATTAAAGTATTTCTAAGTCGCTGTATTAAATTTTGTAATGGATTCGAATAACGAAAATAGGTATAGTACTTTGAAAGAAGCAAAACAAACGCTTTGCAATCTTTCTAAGCCAATATACGAAAAATGGGGGTCACGTAATGTTGTGTTTCACGCTGGCACATGGCAAAAAGAAACACGGGTGGAAATTGTATGAACGCACACTATTACATGGACTACAAATACTTCTTTATATATATTTGTATATGCTTGGACGTCGCTCGCTGGCTACAGTGGTTTGTTTAGAAATCCTATACTAATACATCATACGCATACATAAACCTATCTTATATCTATAAATCGCACGCATTACGCCGAGACTTATGATTCTTTCTACTCTTTTATACTAACGAGTGAAACGTATCACTACTTGTGAGAAACTAATAGCGCTGGGTCAAAAATGTCAGGTGCCACGGACTTTATTATTATTTTATTATTATACAATTAAGCCATTTCCATTTCGCATACCTATAATTACAGAAAGTGAGAGAATTAATTAAAAAATATATATTTTTTAAATGACGCGACAGTTTTGGAGTTTTATTTTTTTTATTTTGGAAAATGTAAAAGTAATTATCAGCTCATTTGAGAAAATAGCACGGAAATTTATACTATTAATCAGTATATTTTTTGGACATTTTATATGTTGAAACTTATCAATAAAATAATTTAAAAATATTATCTTTAGAATTATCTCAGGGCGTCTACTCAAATTCTGTACAAAAATTCCCTGACAATTTCAGGTTTTTTTTTAGAGCAATCCTGATCCTACATCCCTTGAAAGTATTACATAATGTTTGAAAAAACCCTTCGTTAACCATCTGTGAATGCTTAAATTGTAATTTACTGAGTTTACTAAAAGTGGTAAAAAATAGGAATAAATAAAGCGTGGTCCAAAAAGGCTTTATTTTTTCCCCAAAATAGCTGCCCTACAAATTGTTTCTTTTGGTGTCAAAATGTCCTCTGAATTTTTACATTATTAAAAATATATATATATTTAGGGATTTAGGGATTAAGGGATACCTATTTTTTTTTCACTCTGCCAATATTCAAGGGACATTTTGACACGAAAATGAACAATTTTTTGGGGATCGAGCCATTTTAGAAGAAAAAAATAAGGATGTTTTCCAGGCAACTTTAATAAGCATACAACAATTACGCGAGTTAACTATGAATAATATTTTACTCTGTCCTTATAAATATATAATAACTGTGTAGGAACGGTATAATTTGTATATACTAGAGCCTCATACGCGTGTTCCGCGCGCGACTAATTTATTTACGTGTAATTATTTTATTTGGAAATGAAGTTCCATAAAACAGCATGTAATTAATTTTTACTTAAATAATTTTAATTTGTACATCGCTTTGCATGGGTACCCTCTCACGATGCATAATAAATAACTGTGCAACTCTAAACATTTTCATGCAAGTTTGGAAAAAAAAACTATAAAATGTCGGCGCGTACAAATTTTCATAGAAATACACAGTAAATGATCTCGACTCGACAAGAGTCCACATGTCAAGCCATTTCGAGCACGCATAGAACTCGGATGGATGACCATCTGCGACGTATACGACCGAGTTGTGTATTCGCTGCGTTTTAACCTCGGTTTTAACTAATGTCGAGCAGGAGGTTTGACGGAAGGGTTTCTTCGACAAATTGCCAAACTCTTAATTTGCTCATGAAAATATTTTAAATAATTAATAAATCTTGGAAATTTTAAGAGCATAATGAAGTCATCGGAAAGATATTCTTAGTTCATTCTGTAAAAAACTCACCCTATTCGTTAAAAAATAGCCAAATTCTGATTTTTTTTGTTATGAAAGTTGTTTAAATAATTAATAATTCTTGTAAATTTACAAAACAACATAGAAAAGAGCATCGGAAAGACATTCTAAGTTGACTCCGTAAACAAATTGTGTCTATTCCTTGAAAAATACTTAAACTCTGAATATGTTTATGAAAAATATTTAAATAATGAATAATTATTGTGAATGCGCAAAGTAATGTACGAAATTCTTATTTGAAATACATACTTTGTTGCTTCCGTAAAAAACTTGAGCCTATTCCTTGAAAAATACCCAAACTCTGAATATGTTTATGAAAACTGTTCAAATAATTAATAAAATTATTGTAAATGTGCAAAGTATTGTAGAAAATAGTTATTGTAAATATATTCTTTGTTGATTCTGGAAAGAAATTGGGCCTATTCTTTAAGAAATAGCCAAACTCCTAATTTTTTAATGAAAATTGTTCAAATAATTAATCAATCTTGTAAATTTGCAGAACAATATAGAAAAAAGTCATCGGAAATATATTCTTATTTAACTCTGTTAAAATTTAGCCTACTCCTTGAAAAATAGCCAAACTCTGAATATGTTTATAAAAATTGTTTGAAAAGAGTAGAAAAGAGTTATTGGAAATACATTCTTGGTGATCCTGTAAACAAACTGAGCCCATTCATTGAAAAATGTCCGAACTCTTTATTTGTTGAAATAATTAATAATTATTGTAAATTTGCAAAGCATAACAGAAAAAGTCATCGGAAATATATTCTTACTTAATTCTGCAAAAAAATTGAGCCTATTCGTTGAAAAATAGCAAAATTCTGAAATTTGTATGAAAATTGTTTAAATTGTTAATAATTATTGTAAATTTACAAAGCAACATAGAAAAGAGTCATCGGAAAGATATTCTTAGTTAAATCCGTTACCAATTTGTGACTATTTTTGAAAAATAGCCACACTCTGAATATGCTTATGAAAATTGTTGAAATAATTATTGTATATTTTCAAAGTATCGTAGAAAATACTTATTGGAATTACATTCTTTCTTAATACCCTGAACTAATTTATTCTTTTTGTTGAAAAAAGTTCAAGCTCATAATTTTTTTATGAAAATTGTTTAAATAATTAATAATTCTTGGAAATTTGCAAAGCATCATACAAAAAAGTAATCGGAATGATATTCTTAGTTAATTCTTTAAAAAAAGGTAGTCTATTTGTTAAAAAATAGCCAAACTCTAAATTTTTTAATGAAAATTGTTTAAATTATTAATAATTCTTGTAAATTTACAAAGCAACATAGAAAAGAGTCATCAGAAAGACTTTTCATAGCATCATAGAAAAAAGTAATCGGAAAAAATTTTTAGCCTATTCGTTGAAAATAGCAAAAATCTGAATTTGTAAAGAAACATAGAAAAAGAATCTTCGGAAAGACATACTTAGTTGACTCCGTAAACAAATTGTGTCTATATTCCTTGAAAAATAGATAAGCTCTGGATATGTTGATAAACATGTTTAAATAATTAATAATTATTGTACATTTTCAAAGTATCATACATAGGAAAGAGTTATTTGAAAAACAATTTTGATTGATTTCGTAAACAAATTGAGCCTACTCGTTGGAAAATAGTCAAAATCTTAATTTGTTGATCAACATTATTTAAATAATAATTAATTCTTTGAAATTTGCAGAGAATTTCTGTAAAAAATTGAGCCTATTCGTTGCAAAATAGCCAAAATCTAAATTTTTTAATAGAAATTGTTTCCCTAGCATTCACCGCCACCAAACGAATCACTCGGGAATCAGCCATGAACGTCAGAACTCATAGACTCGGCGTGAATGGCTCGTGGTGTCTTAGAGACTTAGAGTTTTCAAATTCTCGGTAATTTAAAATCGGGTAATATTACCGGTAACATACCGGTGTGTTACTGAAGCTTCGAGAATTTGTCGAGAATTTATGAGAATATTCAATTATAATACGTGTTATTTTTAAAAGTAATTAGATAATGTTTACAATGTTATAGTTAATTTTCGATCATTTGGTATATTTTTAAAATATTTGTTATTACAAAAAATATACCAAATGATCGAAAATTAACTATAACATCTTGAACATTTATTCATACAGTGTTCGACAAACCTTTAACATCTACAAAATTCAGTAATTAGATGTTGGCGCTTATAGAATAAATTATAAACAGCGCCCATTTGGGTACATTTAAAATATGGAAAACTTTGTGAAAATTAAAAGAAAATTTTCAAAACACTCCTTATAATTGTCTTGCAATACTGCAAAAACTTCAAAAAATAAAATGATTACATTTAAATAAATATAAATAATTAAAATAATAAAATCAAATAAGCAATAATTATTTATTTTAAAAACTGTTCACATGTGTAACATTTAGTAATTTTTTATTTAAACTAAATAATGTGATATTTTTAAACTGAAGATAAAGTATTCTTACCACCTCTACGATTTTAAAGAAACATCTGAATACAATACTACCACCCTGCCGATGGAACAGCACTGAAACGGCACTCAAAAAGAACTGCCCAGTGCCGTTTCAGTGCTGCTCGTTTAAAGCAGTGGTCGGCACGCTCTTGCCCAGGGCAGGCTACCCTGCCCGGGCTGCCCAACGACCTACTTTCTGGGCAGGTACCTGCGAGCTTGGGCAGACCGACCCTTTCCTCAGGGGTCCTTTGTTGGAAAGTAGAACAAATTGACAAAATTTAAAAATCGTTAATTTTGTAATTAGCGATTTGAAAGTGATATTTTTGGAATCTGCGAATTTTTCCGATTTCAACGATATGTAATTTGTTTATAAAGGTTGAAAATTTAAGAAGTATTTAGTATAAAATTGAATATTAAGCTAAAGTTTTTTGATATTAAACTCCTTCAAATTTTCAACTTTCTTAGGCAAGTAATATATCAATGGAATCGGAAAAATTCTTAGATGCTGATTATGCTATTTTCAAATCTCTAGTTGAAAAATTAAAAGTTCTTAAATTTCTTTACTTTGACCTGCCTGTGGACAAAAGACCCTTGCTAGAGAAAGCTCACCCACACTGAGGTCCGTGAATAGAACGAAAAGTAGTAGAAAAAATTAAGCCGGGACGGGCCTGACCATACCTGGAAAGTGAGCAAAAAGTTTGCCGACCACTGGTTTAAAGCTACTCAGATTACAGTTTTAAATGCCTGCAGAAGTTCCCTTTATACCTGCGAATAGGCTACCAAGTAGACCAGCTGAAAGGGATTAAAAATGAAAAATTAAAATTTGTGAAATTTTGAAATTGCCTCTGCGAAAGTTAGAAATTCAGAATTTACGGGTTTCGATGATTTCAGATATCTAACTTTTTTTTTGAAAAGTTTAAAATTCGAATGAACATAATGTATCTCGTAAATGGAATGAGATACGCCAAAACAGACAACATTTTCGAATTCAACTTCAGAATAGTATATTAGTATATAATTTATAAGTATAAAATATATATAATGAGAAAATTCATAAATTAAAAAAAAGTGTTAATAATTTGAAGAAAATTTTAAAAAGGGATTCGGGTTGGTAGCCGCCAACTGCTGTAAACCACTCTGCCTGTCCGGTACGTGACGAATACAATAGAACCATTATATGACCGTCGCATCACCCTCAGTGCGGTTTAGGTGCCGAAATCAGCAGATTTTTGGTGCACTAAATAAAAAATATTGGAAAAATATGATTGGAAAAGCAAATGGATAATCAAAGGAAAGTTGTCGTTGCCAGAAGTGCGATTCACGGAAGTTAGAAAGAAGAAAAAAATAAATTCTCATAAATTCTCGTCGAGAACGAACGTCCGGTAAGTTACCGGGTATCTTACCAATCTTGCCGTACGTTACCAGGGTAATATACCCGACTCAAAACTCTAGTGGTATCCCCCTCAATCGGTAAGGGGAAACGTACATAGCCGGCACAACGCCGCAAATGCGATAGACTGGAGCCCCCTCGCCCCATGTCCTGCTGGGCAATGAGTTCTTACGTCCATCATCAATCGAAAATACATGAAGTCCAGGCATCTGGTAGTTTTGTTCCGTAATAACTCATAGACGAAATGTTTTTAATGAGAAAGTTTCGTTGAGGGGTCCCTTTTAACATATCAAAAACTCTAGAACAGATCAGTCGCGGAACCGGGTTTTTTTCCCAAAACAGTTCCAAAATTTAGTTTTGCGTGGACTGATAATTCCCATTTCATTTTACAGCAAAATGTCCAACAGAAAAAAGAAAGAGGACAAAATTATAAGAAAATTTGTTGGAAAAAATAATCCGCTATCTTCTATAGGTTTCGAGTTAGGATATATTTAAAAAACCCCACTTTTTTGGATTTTCAACGAAAAATCACTAGTTTAAAAAAAAACTGTGTACCTTTGCACCTAATTACTACACGGAAAAGTGTTCCACAGGTGAGTGAAAGTAGACTCAATTTGCTGTGATTTCAAAAAAAGAACAATGTGCTACCTATAATAGGATATAAGTTATGACCCCTCAAAGTTGGCCATTTTTGCCTGTTTTTACGGGCAAAAAAGTGGAGTACAGTAAATAAATCAAGTCAGGTTTAGTTTACATTGACTATGCCAGAGGATGAAATAGTCTATTAAATTCTGCGTAGATCTGAAAAAAAAGTCTTTTAGACCTATTATTTTCGGAATTGCAAGGTTTCAAAAATGTCATTTTTTTTTTTTTGAATTTTTGACTAAAAACGCGAAAGTGGTGTTTTTTCGAAATACCTCGTTTCCCGCGCATCCTACGACAAAGTTTATATGAAACAAATGAAAGTGGAGTCAATTTGGCGTATTTAAAAAAAAAAAAACTGCCCTAGCCCTAATAGGTCACGAGATATGACCTTGGAAAGTGCACTCTTCCTGCATAGAGGCACCTGAGCGTACCGTAAAGTAGAAGTACGCTCATATTTCGAAGTTTTTGTCCCAAGTAAGTATATACATTTCATTTGTCATCTATAAAAGGTATTTTGCGATTGATAAATAAATAATTGTTTATAACAAAAGCTTGCTATCGCCATTTTTGATTACATTTTTGCCTTTTTTTAGTACTTTCGTGGCAAAAAAGTGATTCTAATTGATTGAAAATGTGTGTTGTTTTTTTATCAATGAACAAATATTTTTTATTAATAATGGTTTATAACAAAATCTTGCCATAGCCACTTTTCAGTACTTTTTGAGTACTTTCATAACAAAAAAGTAATTATATTTGATTTAAAATGTGATATATATTTTTTATCAATAAACAAATAGTTTTTCATTATTTTTTTGTAACAATATCTTATAATGAATATTTTTTCTGCATTTAATTCTGTACATAACTTCAAGACACATGTAATTCGCAGTGATTTCTATACATTGTACGTAATATGCTGTGATCATTTTTGCGAATTAAGAACAAGTAAGTAATTGATTAGTTCAAAGTACACACGACGAATTTATATAATGACTTCTTTTTTTATTAATTTTCGAAAATAATGAATTATATTTGATATGTAATTATTGAATGTGGCTTCAGTTTTCGAGATAGAATCGCAACCTCTTTTTTATGATAGGATAAAATCAAATAATGATGTTCTTTAATTTATGAAAGTAACTTTATAGCCGGACAAGAAATTTCTTGATGAAGCAAGCTTCTAGGAAAATTATAATTACTACTAAAAAAATCCAATTCGTAACGAAAAATGCTTTAGACATATTGGACTGTAACCCTCTTGAGCCAGAGAGAAAAATCAGCTTCCTCATTTTTTTAATAAGCTTTGTTTTATTATTTTCATAGTTACTTAAAATTCACAGAATATTTAACATATTAATATTTTCAATAAAATATATTGAGAAATTCCGGTCGAACCTCCTGAAAACTGTGCAAATACATCAGATAAAAATTTCAAACATTTAACTTGAAAATTAAGATGAAAAAATGATTTATTATTCATTATTTAAAGTAATTAAAATAAAATAAAATAATAATTAAGGCAATGTGAAACTCTAAATTTTCAACACAATTTTAAATTTTCAATATTTTATTTACTCTTAGAGCAGACGTAGAACGTAATTTAATTTCTTATTACGTATCACGACTTTTCAGTGCCTAAATTCTGAAGGAGATAATCCTATAACAACATTTTATGTCAAATAACACTACCATTTACTGGATTTTATCTCCTCAATAATTTATATCTGAAGCTTTGTGAACTTATCATTTACGTGGAGGTCGCTGGACCGAAAACCGGGAATTGGCCGGGAATTTGTTGAGACCTTGAAAAACCGAGAAATGACAGTGAATTTATTTTTTCACATGAAATTTTACAACTTTTTAGAAGAACAATAAATCAAGTCACTTGGAATATCACAAATATCATATCACATGATATAATTCAATTAAAAATAAGTTTTGAATTTAAAAATTCAGTTTTGAAGACTTCAAGAACAAAAAATTAAAATCGCTTGAAATTAAAAATTGTTTATAAAAAACGTTTCAAGTTTATGACACTGTAAATATAAATTAATTAATGATTTTTAAAACTGAACTATCGAGTGTTAAAAAATGCACAATAATAATATTACGACACGATTCTAAATCTGTTCAAAATTAAACAATTGACAGATTTTAACGTTGAAAATTCAACTTTTTCCATACGAAAGCCTTAATAATTAAGCAAATTGAAATGTCTGATTGAAACTTTATAAAGTATTTTCAATGTAAAAATAACTTAAAATTAATATAGTCATGATTAAACGGTTTTATTCAATTTAAAATCCTATTCAAATATTGTTTCAGTCTAAAATATTTAATTTTTAACCCATTCAGTTTGAAATTTTTCAACTAAAAAAATTTCAAAATAAGCAATTATAAATCAAACATTTAAAACGAAACAATTTGAAACTGAATTGTTTGAAATAGAAAGCCTTGAATGGTAAAAATTTCAGAGTGAAACATTTAAACTTTTAACGTTACAATTTTTGCTGTAACGTTAAATAACAATTGAAAATTATTAATTTGAAACGACCAAAATTAAAATAAATTTTGGTATTTAATTTTTTTCCCAATTGCAAGAGGAACTTTTTTGGTTTAAAATTTTTATTGAGTGTAAGAATGGGAAGTATTGTATTTTCAACATTTTTATCGAGCTTGAAATGAGGAAATTTTAGTTTTTAATTTTCGTTAAATTGGCAGTACATTTTATATTTTTAAGGTTTTTATTGAGTTGGAAGATATACAATTTTTTTTTTTAATTTTAAGAGGCCATTTTTTTCTTTTCAAGATTTTTATTGTGCTTAAGGAAAGAATGATTTATTTTCGATTTTTGTCTGAATTGGAAGAGGATAGTTTAAAAATATATATATTTTTATTGAGTAGGAGGGGAGGAAATTTTGATTTTCAATTTTGTCTGAATTGGAAGAGGGGCAGTTTTTATTTTTATGATTCTTATAGAACTGGGAGGGAGGAAATTTGTGTTTTCAAATTTTTCTAAATAGGAAGAGGCACTTATTTTGTTTTGAACGTTTTTATTGAGTTGGAAGAAGTACATGTTTCACTTTTTAACATTTTCATTAATGCGAGTTGAAATGAAGGATTAGTTTTAATTTAGAGCATTTAAAACAATAGCGTGGATTTATATTTTTTAACCAGAAATCTTTGAACTGTTCAATTTATAAAATTGTAAAAGTTTAGGTTTTGATATTCAATTGCACTTATGTAATTGAAAATTTTCAATTGAAAAGTGTTAAAAACTTCTATTTTATATGTGTAAATGATGAGAATTTTGATTAATAATTTCCGAATTAAAATTTGTTTAAGCTTCAATTCACACGGCACTAGTTAAAAACATTTTGTACTACAAACACGTATGATTGAGACTTTTGGCAGGAAATCTCGGGTCACGAGCTGGGTGCAGTCGGTCTGCTCGTCAGATCGTCGCCAATTCGGCTGTAGACAGAACATCTCGGAAACCTTCGGGCGTTTTTAGTAGTCTTTTAGAATTCTCGCAAATCCCGATTGCAGATATTGCTAGCGGCTTTCATTTCAACACGCATTTTTATTTAAGAATACTAGAATTTCGTACATTTCTTATAACTTGTGTTACTTAAAATATTTACCGTTGACGATATTTTTTACAAAACTTGTTATTGTCCATTATTACTTTTTCACACTCACAATTTTCAAACAGTAAATAAGACTTTTTCTAAACTCATGACTTTTGCTCGCTCATGTTTGTATTAATACATACAGAAATGCCATAATCTCTTATTATAGTAGGAATCTTTATAACAGTACCCCGATTATCCCTAAATTCTTACATTTTATTTTAATTATAGGTATAGAATGAACCAAATATTGATATCAAAAGTCTCTCCGTGTACATGTTTTCAAAATTTGACTTTCAGGATTCATTTGACATTTCTTCTGAATGGCATTCACAACTTGCACCCAGCTAACATTCTTGATTTGTCAAATTTTTTCAAATCTATTAAGATTTGGCTAATTCTCTTACAATTCTGCAAAGTTTGCGTGCACTTCCATCATCGCTCGAATCTTGTCATTGTCTCTGAGCGCCACGCGGTTTTTCATCGTTTTTTCGCGCCCTTCCATCATGGCTAGAATCTTGTCACTGTTTTAGAGCGCCGCGCGGTTTTTCGTCTCTTCCCCCCCCCCCCCTGCCGCCACCCCACTGTCCCTCACTAATCTTGTTATTTTTTTAAGCGCCGCGCGGTTTTTCGTCGTGCTTTTCGCCCTTCCATCATCTCTCGCGCATATTGCCATTGTTTTAAGCACCGCGCGGTTTTTCGTCTTTTTTTCGCGCCCTTCAACCTTCACTCGCGAATCTTGTCATTTTTCAAGACCTAAGCGTTTTTTCGTAGTTCTCTCGCGCCCACCTAAATTTCTCGGATACACGGGCTTGGAAAATGTATCGAATTTTCGGACTTGAAATTTTTTTTTTACTACTTAGTGTTGTCAATTTTCCAACACCAAAAAGTAAAAAAGTTGTCAAAGTCCGAAAATCTAAGAATATTTTAAGTCCATACATTCGAAAAATGTACTAAGTCCGACAATTCAAGAAATTTTCGACGTCCGAAAATCCGAAAAAAATTTTGAGTCCGTAAATTCCACCAACTTTCAAACACCAAAAATAGAAAAGTTGACTAAATGCAAAAATTCGAGACATTTTCCAAGTCCGTAAATTCCACAAAGTTTTCAACACCAAAAATAGAGAAGTTATCCGAAAATTCAAGAAATTTTCTAACTCTATAAATTCCAGAAATTTTTCAACGTCAAAGAGTAGAAAAGTTGTCTTGAGTAAGAATATTCGAAAAATGTTCGAAGTCCATAAATTCGAAAAAAATTTCAAGACTGATAATTCAAAAAACAATTTTGAAGTCTGAAAATTCGAGACAATTTTTAAGTCTGAAAATTGGAGAAATTTTTGTAGTTCGTGCATTCAAGGAATTTTTCCAAGTCGCTGATTACAAATCTGGCATCAGATTAGCGAAATTCATTTGTTGAAACTATTTGTTCAAACAAAATGTTCGGAAAAATTGAATTGTTCACAAGATGCATATGCCTTTCGTGGTTTTTAGGACCAGTGATCACAAATCAAGTATCAGATTTGCAAAATTAATTTGTTCAAACTGAGATGCATTTTCTTGTACGATACGGTTTGCGAAAGTAAAGTATAATGCTCTTCTGTGATTGACCTTGAGAGGCAACAAAACATCTTTAACTCTTACTGGGGCGAGACAACCCATCAGACAAAGTCTTATTTCTGAGAGAGAACGTGATGCGTGTCCCTGTGAAGACCAGCAAATATGAATTGCAGCATATCCAGCGTCAGAAGACTTCAACTACGAGTTCAGCTTCAAAAACAGCGAGGGACTTGCCATCAATGTCTGCAAATTTTTCTTCCTTGGATGCTTGAAGGTGACTGGCCCAGTCGTTTATTGAGCAGTTACGTCCATCGCAACTAATGCCAATGCAACTGAAAAACGTGGTAAAAATATACCACCGAAGGAAATACCTGCAGCTGCCAAAGACGTCATTCGAAGATTTATCCATCGCCTTTCGAAGTATGATTCACACTACTCTCAAAAAACGTCCAATCGCGTATCCCTAGCGGAAGAAACGAAAAGGCTCGGAAAGGAAGTACCGTTCCGATCCTTTCCGATTTTTATGTGAACTTTGCTTCCATTTCTTTCCGAACGCTTTCTCTTTCCGAAGGTTCCGACGCCTTTCCGAACTTTTGCCGAAGTGTCCCACTGCGTTTACTTCGTTCTGAACCTTTCCAATTTCTTTCCGAATAAATGTCGCAGTGTCACAATAGCTTATTCCGAATTTTCACCTGTGTCCCACTAGTTTATGTTCGTTCCGAAGGTTTCCGATTTCTTTCTCAATAAATGTGCAGTGTAAAATATAAATTAAATAATGTATTAATTATATATGTATATACATATATTTTTTCTAAATAAATATAATCAATAATGACATATAATTTACTAATAAATTTATAAATTAAAAAAAAAATTAAATGAAATGAAAATGAATTGAAATAAATAAATGTATAAATATAATGAAAAATAAAAATAAAATAAATATAAAAAAATAAATATTTAAGGAAATCTTCAACCTAATAGTTGAATTTTGAACCAAAGTGGTGAATATTAGTCAACAACAAGATTAATATTCTATCACAAAAAGACGAACTTTCAATGAAATACAGGAATTTTTAATCAAATAGTTGAATTTTCAACTGAATAATATAAATTTTTAACCAAACATGAAATTTATCAAACAAGAAGATTATTTTCAAGAAAATATAGTTAAATTATGAAAAACAATAATTTTTTAACTAAAACGATGGATCATCAACCAAGCAAAAAAATGAATGTTTAACAAAGTAGTTTCACTTTCAACTCTAAGTTGTTGTATTTTCAATAAAAAAAGATGAAACAGATTAATTTTCAATCAAACAGTTGTGATTTTTAACTAAAAAGATGCAAGTTCCACCTAAATATATGCACTTTTAACCCAAAAAGATGAATTTTCAACAAAACAGTTGAATTTTCAACCAAAAAGAAAGACTTTATAACAACATTCCTGAATTTTCAACAAATTAATATGATTAACTTCAATTTTCGAATTGTTTCCTGTATGTCTCACTGTTATTTATTCTCTATTGAAAATAAATGGTCGTACACAAATTTTTCTTAAAAACCTATACATAGAAATAGGAAAATGTCATAACTATTAAGAAAGCCTTTTTTACTTCCCCACTTCAAATATTCTATTTGTTCAACTATCATTTTTAATTACTGTATCTCCTTTTTTCATAAAATTGCTTTTTTGTATTGTAAAAAAATGTACTGTACATGAGATATAATTTGCCCTATGCTGTACCTGTAGAAGTATCACTTGGCTCCATTTGTATATTGAAACTAAAAAAAAAACAGATTTACTTCAAGAATAACTGCAAAAAAATGTTTGACTGAAAACACTATGGGGAATTAGGTATATCCGAAAATTTTTGTGATTTTAAACAAAAATCTTGTGAAAATCGCTATCAGTGTCTCTTGCGTCACCATTTTGTTTCTTCGAATTCATTCATATCGATTATGGCAGGTATCGATTGCACTTAACTCGATTAAACCAAAGATCATTTGAAACAATGCAATTAAATGAGATTACATTTTTTGTGAGATCTACAAGAATCATTATTATTGGCAGAGGTTGACGCTCATTAACGACATGTTTTTAAACTTATAATGACATTCAATTCTTTTGTTACAGTCGAGAATCAGTGCAATCGAATACTTACTATCGATTGGGTTTATCGATTGCACAACTGGGAGCGAGTGAGTGAATAAGTAAGCGACAATCTTAGATCAAAATGGCGCTGGAGACAAGCAGAGACGACGAAATGCTGTTAAAGGTTTTCTGAAGATTCTTGATTGAAATCACAACAAATTTCGGATATTCCTAATTTCCCATAGTGCTTTCCAGTGTTTTCAGTAAATGAACGTCATTGCGTGCTCAGTTACTTTTTCAATAAACCTTGTTTTTTATTGTGAATATGGAACTCGATCAAAGTGACGCTTCTTATGGCTTTTCATCATTCAGTCCAGCTCAGTGCAATTTATATTTCATAGTGTATTATTTTTTCCATACAAAAAAGGAATTTTAAAAAGGACTTATTATATTAATTACAAATGAGAGTTGGGCAAATGGAATATTCGAAATTTGGAATATTTAGATGTTATAATGTGCAGCAATAATGTACGTAATGTACGAAAGTCAAAAAGGCTTTCTGAGTTACGAAATTTCCCTATTTCTAGGTTTTTAGGAATCGTCTTCGCTGGATTCAACAGGAATCAATAGGATTACTGCAATTTAAAATGCTTTAAAGATGAAAATAAATTATTATTACGAGAATATATTATATTTTTTGAATTCGATTCGGAAAGCAATTGGATACATTCGGAAAGATTAAAGTGGGGAGTCATTCGGAAAGAAATCGGAAACTTTCAGCGATATTTGGAAATGATCGGAAAGAAGTCGGAGAGAGGGACATTCGGAAAGACTCGGAAAGGTTCGTGGGACAGCTCGACGTTCGGAAAGAAACGGAAGCAAAGTTCACATAGGATTCGGAAAGGATCGAAACGGTACCTCTCTCTGAACCCTTTCCGAAATCTTTCCGAATCTTTCCGACGCGGTCTGTCCGAACCCTTCCGTTTCTTCCGGTAGGGATACTTAGCTCCAGGGTGGAACATGGTCAAATTGTATAAAGCTTACGAGGAGTATTGTGAAGAAGAATCCGAGACCAAAGTGAAGAGCCACTGCTTTGATGACATTTTCAACAATGAATTCAATATCGGAAAAAAGTAGCGTCACGCTGATACTTGCAAAACATGTGACCAATTGCAAAGCATCAAGCGGAGTGCAAAGTATACGCAAGAAGAGAAGGATGCCGCAGAAAGAGAATATTCGCAGCATCTCACAGTCGTAACTAGATTCTTAAAACATCTCGATGATGACCGCAAAGATGCTGCGATAAACAGAGAAGAGCTCGTGATTCTCACTTTTGACCTGCAGAAGGCCTTAGTAAAACCTTCCTTGACGACCTCAGTAGCATATTACAAGCGACAATTATGGACGTATAACCTCTGTATTCACGATGAAGTTACAAACAAAGGTAAAATATAAAATGCATTAATTCGAAACAAATCCGAATACTTACATAATATATTTTTCAGGTTAATGTACATCTGGAGCGAGAATGTGGCATCCCGAGGAGGTCAGGAGATTGATTCCTGCCTTTTGCATCACCTCAAGCACAAAATTCTACCAACGACGAAGCGAGTGATTTTATATTCTGACTCATGCGGTGGACAAAATCGTAATATGAAAAGTTAGCTTGCTGTTAAAACATTTTCTTGAAAACTCGACAATCGAAACCATTGATCAAACATTTTTTGTATCTGGTCATAGCTACAACAGCTGTGACCGTCAATTTGGTTTGCTTGAGAAAGAGCGGAAATTGTACGAAGAAATCCAGTCCCCAGAGGAGTGGATGGACTTTATCAGAAACACGCGGAAGAAGGAGCCGAAATTCGATGTTGTGGCAATAAAAAAAATAGTACATTTCGTGACTAGTGTGGACTGACGGCCTTTTTGAAACGAGCGCAATGTTTTTGTAACGAGTCGTAGGTAAGGGCGCCGTAGGCGCCCGAGCGGGAGGCGAGTTACAAAAACATGGCGCGAGTTTCAAAAAGAAAAGCCGTCAGTCCACAGGAATCACGAACGATACTTTTGAGAACAAAATCATAAATGGCGTGATTTCATTGTCTCCATGGAAAAATGCAAAATCACGTTATGAGTCGGTGAAGGGACGTATGAGCTCTACTGCATTTTTGTTCTAACGAGCGTGAATGAGACAAAAAAGTATAATGTGAGAGGCGATAGTCAACCACGGTCTCTCTCTAGCGTTACGAAAATACACGGAGCACGCACAAACAAAGCTCTTTTTTGAACTCTACGTCACGCCGTGCTTACTGAACCCTATTTTGTAACCCATCCAACGCACCGCCAGACGCTGCTTAAAAAGCGTACTTTTGCGTTTGTCTATGGAGGCATGAAAACACGCCATTTTTATGATTGTGTTGTGAAAACACTTTGTCTCAACACATTGAAATGTATGACAACAGCGGAAGCATTCAAGTACTGAACCTTGCAAAGAAAAATGTGACTCGCGATGACTTCAAATCGACGGAATTAGAATGTCTTTACCCTAATGGTAAGGCGATAACAAAAGCAAAATACCTTGATCTGAAGTGTCTCAAAGACTACATTGACAAAAACCATCACAATTTTTACGACAATCTGAAGTACGATGTGAAGGCCAAAGATGATTGGTTAGCAAGCGATGTGAGCGACGACGACGATGACTAGTGTAAGCCCCCTGAACAACTGTGGTACCCTTCTTCAATGACAATAAAAACCATCGACATGTAACAATATCCAGTTTTTCTTGAGTATCCAACGATAAGTGCCATAGCATAAAAATGTGTATGTCAACAAATAATTAAGATTATCGCAACTGTAGCTTAATAAATCTACACAATACCCGCGATGGCACGGTGCAATTACAATAAACAACAGCAAAAATAAAAAACACAGACTTTTCGAAATCATTAATTTTTTGAAAAATTATTATGCAGTATTCAAAATTAATTAAATTGTTGAAAAATCATAATGCCCATATTGCTTTCGATAAACTTTAGCAAAAATTTGAAGGAACAAGCTTTCCCGACTCATTTGTTTGTTACGAAATTATTTTGTGATGCTAATAATGATAAGAAACGTAAAAATATACATACTTGATTTACAGTTCTTGAAATGTAGCTAAAGTGAAAAAATAGAATTTTTTTATTGCAAAATTATTGTACAATATTGAATGTAATTTTAATCGCGAAAAATCTGCATTCCAGCTGTGCAGTACTCCAACTGTAGCTAAAGTGGAAAAACAGCCATATTCGACACATTTGTTTATTGCACAGTTATTTTCATTAGGACTTCCGGTTCGACGTGGATACAAGGTGGACGCGAGCGAGGTGCCAGTGCGAGTTGTTTGCGTTTTTGGTTGGAAAAAGTAAGAGGAAGGGTGAAAAGAAGTTGTGAGAAGGTGAGGAAAGATGTCTGGGACAAGTGGCCGCGAGTGAGAGAAGGTAAAAAGACAGGTGTAGGTGAAAGTGAAAGAACAAAAAGTTGCACACCGAGAGAGTGCGGTTAGGGTCAGACCGGAAGGACGCCGAGAGAGGAAAGCAGGCTGGTGCCATCTAGTGGAGAGTGGAGAAAACTAAGAAAGAAAAGAATTTGTCTTTGACTTGAGCAAGTAGCGACGATCAAAGCGAGATGGGCGATGAAAAGAAAGAGAAGAAGCAGAAGAGGGAAAAGGAGGAAGGGAGAAAACTGGAGTTTAAACAAGCGGTGGACATGCTGGAAGTGACGCAGGACAAGTTTATCACGGACTTAAAGTGGGAGTGGGTGATAGAAAGAGCGCACATGAGAAGTGAACGGGAGATTGATAGAAGAAACTTTGAGGAGACACTGAACAAGATGGTGGAAAAGCTGGAACAGCTGAGCGCGAAAATGGAGAGACTGGAGAAAGGAAACGAAGAGAGAGAAACGAAAGAGGTTGGATGCCAGACAGAAGAGGAAGAGAGAACATGGAGGGAGCTACCGAAAAAGCTAACACCAGAAGAGTGGGAGCGAGAAAAGGAAGAGAGAGCGCAGAGAAGGAGGAACCTCAGAGTACTGGGAATCAGTATGGAGGAGAACGAGGTCACGAATGTGGTAGGGGTCTTGTCCGCGCATACGAAGGTGGTGGCGAAAGTGGAGAAATCCAAGAAAATGGACGGAGGGATGATTCTTCAGGTAAAGACATGGGAGAACAAAAGGGACCTGCTCAATGTCAAAGGAAAATTAAGAGGCACAGGCTTGTGGATGGAGGAAGACTGGACGGAAAGGGAAGAGGAGATTCAAGAATGGTTGAGAAGGGAGAAGCGGAGAATGGAACTGGCAGGGAACGAAGTCGAGCTAAGATTCATGAGGGCGAAGGTAGGGGAGACGATATGGCACTGGACTGAGACGGAAGGAGAGATGGTGGTATCCGGCACGATTACTTTGGCGAAGAAGAAGGACGGCGAGCCAGAAAGGAAGAAGAATGTAACGGAGGAGCAGGGTGGGGCGAAAGAATAAGTGCGGGAGTGAAAAACAGAGCAAAGGTGTATTGAGTGAGAAAAAGGGATGCTGGGGCGCCAGGTGTACAGTGGAAGAGTATGTTTTGTAAAGTGTTGGTGGAGGAAAAAGAGGAGTCTAGGGCACTGCGAGAAAGGCAATTATGTGAAGGATGTTCTGTGTGGATACGAAATGAGAAGCGGAAAGTTAAAGTAGAGTAGGGGGAATGTTGTAGTGTAGGGTAAAGAGGTGCTGGGGCACTATGTTACAGAGAAGGAGAAAGATACATGTAGGGACAGTAGTAATTATAAGGAGAAGGGATCACAGAGTGGGATATTAGAGCTAGGGCTTCCGTTTCACCCTCCGTTGAATATAAGATAGGTTAAGAATACGGATTGTACGGAGAGTAGATGAGATTGTAAAGGTTTTTTGTTTTCAAGACTCTCAAACCCGTAAAAGGGAGAGAGTATAATAAACTACATACAGTTGTTTTATACTATTTGAAATCATGATAATCATTCAAATTTACTGATTTGCAATATTAGAAATCATAGAAAACATCATACATCTGCATTCTCAATCTACACTTCTACAATTATTGCAGCTAAAATGGAAAAGACAACCTTTTCCGATAATTTTGCTTATCATAAAATTATTTTGTAGTATTAACAATTATTGCGATCGTCCAAATACCCAAATTTGCACACAAGAGTCATTAAACTGAAACTAAAGTAAAAAAAAGGAATTTGATGACTTTGTTTATTGCAAAATTATTTAGCAATATTCAAAACATTATAATTATTAAGAAACCCAATTCTTCATATTGCGATCTTTTAACTTGAGCAGAATTTGTGTAAAATATAATTTTTCAACTTACTTGTTTATTTCGAAATTATTGTGAAATGCTAGGAAGGACCGGAAACATTGCAAATATTTGAAACCAAAATTATTTTGCAATATTGAAAATTACTATAGTCGTTGAAAACCCCGAATTTTTACACAACAGTCTTTAAACTTAAGTGAAAGTATCAAAACAGATTTCTTGATGAATTTCTTTATTGCAAAATTATTTTCAATATTCAACATATTATGCTAGATAAGAAACCCAAATCTTTAAATTAGAGTCTTTTAATATGAGCGAAAATATTGAAAAACAGACTTTTTCAACCACTCTTTTATTACAACATTATTTTTCAATATTAAAAATCTTTCCAATAGTTAAAAATTTGCATTCTCGCAGTCCACTTTTCAAATTCTGGTAAATTAAAAATATCAAGTATATTGACGTTCTTGTTTTTTTTCAAAGTGTTTTCGTGATCAACTTATAATAATAAAAAAGCTGAATTGCTGGAGTAACGTTTTTCCTCGGGTACTCCAGAAGAAATTTTTTCACTCGAGTTTTATATATATCGCTTTTCCTCGGAAATTTGTCTACTACATTTTTCCCTCGAGTAAGAGTTTCTCTTTCTAACGGTACTTGTCTCGTTTTTCCTCACGGCTCTGCGGAGTCTTTCTTTTGCTCTGACGTGCTCATATATATCGCTTTTCCTCGGAACTTTTTCTACTACATTTTATTCCTCAACATTTTCTATAACGTTTTTCCTCGGACATTTCCGAGTAACATTTTTACCTCGCGATTCTGTTTACCTTTTTCCTCTGAACTTTTCCGGTTACTTTTTTTCTCGGAACTTTTTCTTTACTGTTTTTCCTCAAAACTTTCTGTGTCAAATTTTTCCTCTAAGGGCTTCAAATGTGGGCACCGAGACATCCCAAAGACGTCCATAGAATGTACCTCTATGGCATGTGACTTGACGTCTTTAAGACATCCTTTGGATCTTTTCAGGTCTAATTAAAAGGTCCTCAGGACGTTCATCAAAAGACGTCTACTGGATAAATTTAGAACTTGTATGCCCAAGAGATATTTACTATTTTTCTTTGTTCTATAACAATCAAATGTATAAATCCCGCTGGGAAGTACAACGGATGTATTGACTATGGGTGTACTTATTTGTGCTCATTTCATCAGCATTCTGCTTCCTCATAGGTATCAAATAAATTTGCTTCCTCACAGGGGGAGATTTTTCTCTAACAAAAGAAAATAGTGAATACTTTAAATATTTTATCAGAGAGCCCATCATAAAGTAAATCGATATGTTCTGCTAAAATGAACATTTTTTTAACTTACGGTAGTGTTATAAACAAGGTAAATAATTTTGTTACCAAATTTAAAAACAATATTGGTAGGTTATGGTAGGTCATAAAAAGTTGTTTAATTTGGTAATCAATGCGTCTTGTAGACGCGAAAAAATATATTATACACATTACTGTTTTATTCCCAATATCTAAAAAGTTTACCTCGTATCAAGAAGATAAACAATATGTTTTTTAAATTTATAAATCGGTATTGTTAGATCATAAAAGGTCATAGAAGGTACGTCAACAGATCATTCAACGTATCTCGAAGACGCGAACAAAACATGTCAGATACAGTAGTGTAGTATTCCTAATATAAGACAAAGTTTTTCTCATATAAACAGAGTAAATACATTTTTTGTAAACTTTGTGAATCGGTACTGGTGGGTCATAAAATGTTCAACAATAGATCGACCAATGCGTCGCGAAGATGCGAACAATTACACCAGATATAGTATTGTTGTATTTTGAATATCAAATAAGTTTTTCTCATATAAACAGAATAAACCTTTTTTTTTAAACTTCATACATCGGTACTGGTGGATCATAAAATTTTTAACAATAGGTCGACCGATGCGATTCGAAGACGCGAACAAATAAACTAGAAATCGTACTGTTGTATTTTGAATAACGAAACAGTTTTTCTCTTATAAACAGAGTAATTTTTTTTTTAAATCTCTAAACTCAAACACACACACACGGACATTTTTTGAACTCCTGGGGTCGAATTATATCAAAATATGTCAAAAAAGTAGATTTGAACATTTAAGTAATTAAAAACCTCCCTCCATGATTGATTCCTATGACTTTTTTCTATGATTCTTGATTGATCTCTCTATAGATTGATTATAGTAAAACTAACATTTGTCTACCTTATTTCACATACTACTCACATCGAGCAGAAATCACATGATTTAGGATTTCAAGAGTGATGCATTATTGATGGGTATGCATTTTAACAATGAATAGCTCCAAGCTATAGGTGATATATAAAATTTAAAAAAATCAAATGTATATAGTTTACCTAAAAAAAAAAACAGAAGAAACATTTCATCTCACAAAATTTTCAACAAATTTTAATATTTTTTAGTACCAATTTGTTTTCTAAGAATACTCGTAAATGTTTAACCACCTAAGTTGTCAAATTTTTAAGGGATTGAAGAGGAGTGTCTATGGAATAAAACCATAGCAATAACTTTCATTTTTAACCCTCTTTACCCATTTCTCCCCAACGACCCAAATATGACCCAAAAATAAAAATAAAATACATTTTTACGTAGAGTAAGGGGAGGGGGGGAGGTTAAATGCAAGTTATTGCTACCAGTCCAATTTTTCAAAAATCGAAAATTTTCCCATGTTAAATATATGGGATTTTCAAGTGTCCGGTGGCACGTGTTAATATTTGAAGTTTGAAAAAAATACGGATTTTGTTTCTCCGGAATTGGAAACTTTTTTTTTGTTGGGGGGGCTTTTAGAGTTGAAAAAAAGGTTGCAATGAATTTTTAGACCACCCTAGTGTGCATATTGGATGAAAAAATGTTCTTAAGAGATCTATAAAAATAGATTTTTAAACAAGTTTGATAAATTTTTGTATTTAAGTCTAAACTTTGCAAGAAGTCAAATTTTCAAGTTTCCGATGTATTAACAATGCATAAATTGTTGAGTGTGAGTGGCATTCATGTGTAATCCATAAATGCAGATTCGCAAAATTGTAATTCAGGGTTTACAATAAATGAATCATTTGTTATTAACAATTTAATTGTTATAAACAGCAGTCTGAGATTTTGTAATTATTTTGCATATTTAGAAAGTGACTTTTGTCTGCAATCCATTTGAAGTCATGCACAAACATTATAAAATTAAATGGAAGTATATAGTATATATATATATATATATATATATATATATATATATATATATATATATAGTATATAGTATAGGCAACGGCCATACCACGCTGGAAACACCAGTTCCCGTTAGATCACTGAAGTTAAGCAGTGTTGGGCGCGGTTAGTACTTGGATGGGTGACCGTCTGATACTACTGCGTTGCTGTTGGCGGTGGTGGGTGTGGTGAGCCCACACTTGTAGTTATTTACTACAAGAAACTATCCACCTAGAAACACTACCCGAATCGGGTAGTGTCACGCTTACCCCTTGAGGCTCGCCGAAAGGGAAATGGCTTAATGGTATATATATATATATATTTTTCATTGTTATAAACAAATAATATAAACAAGTGCAGATTTTAAGCAATTTTTGAAATTTCGACGTACTTTTTTTGAGAAAATTTTTTCAATTGCTTTACCATTGATATTCCGGAGCAGTACCTTCACATTTTATGAAAAAGATGATTGTTCTAAAAAATGTCATAAACAAATTCGCTGATAGTAGAATTTTTTTATGTTTGAGGTACTTTTTTTGGAAATTTATTTCCATTTGTTTGCCAGTGATATATCCGGAACAGTAAATTGACATTTTATGAAAAATTTGATTGTTATAAACAAACTCGAAATGTAAGTCAATTAAAAGCTGTGTGTAATTTACCTACATTGCGAATTTGTTTATAACAAAGACATTTGTCAAAAAATGTCAATGTACTACTCTAGAATATAAGTGGCAAACCAATTGAAAGAAATTTAAAAAAGTACCTCACACTTTAATCGGATTGAATTGAGTAAATGCACTTGCCTGCAGTGCGCCCTCTGCAGTTTTCGTTTTGTAACACACATGACGCGCACGTGTTTATAGGTTGGAAATTAAATTTGTTATAATTTAACAAAAATGTCAAGTAACAAAAATCGAATGTTTGCCTAGGCGGTATACTGAATGAAGAGTCGAAAGTATGTGGGTTAACGGTACGTAAAAATCGTTCCATTTAACGATGTGACAGTGATCTAGTGTGATTATCAAGTAGGCAGTAGTAGTTTGATTTAGCGGGTATATTATTGTAAAACGTTTATTCACATCTTTTTAAATTCATATTGTTGACATTTTTTTGTTTGAAAGAGTAAAAAACCGCCTGTAAATGATTATCGCAATATCAAAAAGCTGTAGTGACAACTTAACCTCTAATTCAGAATAATGGATACCCAATCGAAAACGATTCGAATCATTGAAGAACGTAGCATGGCGCCAAAATTTTGAAACTCGGACTAAATAAATTGTGGGCAACTCATTAAATTCTTTTAATTTTTAGTAAAAAAATTTATCCAATCCTTTTAAATGCCTTGCAGTATCACAATTTTGAATTTATAAATAAGTTTGTCTTGAAATTATCGAAAATTTCTAGTTTTAAATATTTAAAATATTCAATTTTGAGTATTTCAAATAATTTGGTTTGCAGTGCTTTCCCGGTCAAGTTTTTCAATTTTCCCGGAAATCAGAGGAAAACATTGCAAAATAAATGAATTTTTTTAAAATACTCAAATTTTCCATTAAAAAATATCAATTTTTTACAAAAAATGGAATAGTTAAAATTTCAGTTAAAAAAAAATTAATTTTCAACATGAATTTTTAACGAAATAGTGTAATTTTTGATTAACGAAGACAAATTTCCAACAAAATAGTTGAATTTTCAAGCAAAAAAATGAATCTTTACTAAAAAAGATAAATTTTCAACCAAAACTTAAAATAATTAAATTTCAAGTTAAAAAAAATTAACGTTTAAACAAACAAACGAAGTGATAAATTTTCTAATAAAATTATAAATATTTAACTGAAATAGTTGAATTTTAAACCAGGAAGATGAATTCTTTACTGAAATGATGAATCTTTAACTAGAATAATTGAATTTTTGACGAAGAAGATTAATTTTCAACCACGAAGATGAATTTCTACCACAAGACGAACTATCAACTAAAAAATATAATTTTTCAACCAAAAATTGAAGAAATAAATTTTTAGGCAAAAAATGAATGTTAAAAAAAGGAGATGAATTTTTTAACTAAAATTATGAAATATTCAACTGGAATAATAGTTACATTTTCAGTTAAAAAAAGAATAACTTTCAACCAAAAAACATCCAAAGAAAAAACAAGTTTTCAATCACCTCATTGAATCACAATTCACCTCATTGGCAAATTTGTTGATGACTGCACTCTCAGCTCGCGGAAATTATTACAAAACATTTATTTAATTTTTTCAATAAAAGTTTTCAAATAATTCCCGCGAGACGAAAGTGCTTCCATCAAATTGTCACTTCATAACCTCCAAATCCTACTACCGCTGGCCCGATTGGGAACGATTGAAACTTTGCAACACTCAATCGTTTCCAATCGTGCACACACGATTAAGAAACACGATTAGAAACAATTCAAATTTATTTCTATCGTTCTGAATTGTTTTCAATTAATTATTTGTAGAAGGGTGTTGACTAAATAAAATTTATAAATTAAAAAAATATATTTTTTATTATTATGAGAGCAGGATGGAAAGGCATCCTGCTCCCATAAAGATAACTCCAAAAGTCAAGTTTTAAGATTTTACTAAACTTGTCCGATAGAGTTGATACAACTTTGTTATTTTTTCTCCTATTTTGGATTCTCGGACGATAAAAAGACTCTTATACGAATTATTAATTTATTATAAACTCTCAATTAGTATTTTTCTAATATGGATTTATTGATTACACATTAATGTCATTCAAATTGAACATTTTATGCATTGTTAATGTATCGGAAACTTAGAAATTTTAATCTTTACCAAGCTTATACTTAAATAAATAAGAAATCATCAACTTTTTTCAAAAATCGGCTCTCACAGATCTCTTAAGAATTTATTTAGCTTACGTTAAAAAAAAATTTGTGTAATCGGTTTAACATATAAGCCGGAATATTATCTTAAGCATTTTTTTATCCAATATTTACACTGTATGTCGCGTGACGTGACATACGGCCATAATACATGATAATAAGACGTTCAAAAATCTTTTAAAAATATATACAAAACAGGTAAAAATATTTTAAAATATCGAAAAAACGAGTATTTTAACGATTTATTTGATTCTATCTTCAGCATTTAAGAATATCCCCTCATTTTATAGAAGGATACATTAATACAGGATGACCTGACATTTTATAAAAAGTATTATGCAAAAATATTAACAATTTTAAAGCATATTTCGAATAGATTGATTAATTATTTTTGAGCTTAACTTAAGATATCAAGTTTGGATGTAGGGACGAAAAAATTGAGGGACAGACTTGATTGATTTTTTAAATCCTTAACTCAAAAATACCGAACCCTTTTCTTCAATATTATAGTTTTCAACTCAATATAAGTTATATTATCTGTTAATCACAAAATAAAAAAATATTGTTAATACAATTTAGCAATTTTTCATTTTTAATTTGTAGTCGAGGACAGGTAGGTGACAAGACATTTTGGGTACTTTACTGTTATATTATGTAAACGAAGCCTCATAAGATTGAAAAAAATGGCAAATGACTGGGACTTAAAGTCATGTTGACCAATGTTGACAAGTTAGACTTCATAAACGACTAATTGGCAAATAATAATCTCAATTTGAACTTTCCAGTGAAAAAAAACGTTCAAGTGGTTATAGTATAGTGGCACCATCTGGAGGCGGCGGAGAAAGGTGAATGGAGAAGGTAACTACTGCATAGGGAAGAAGATCTGCAAACGTTAGCAAATTTGACTAAGAAAACAAGGGAGTTTTTAAATGAATGTATAGATAAATATGACAACAAGCCCTTTCAAGAAAAGCAGCATGATTCTTAGGTCTCCAACGGACAAGAACCAGGCGAAACAAGAGGAGAAAATGCTAAAAGACGAAGAGTTAAGAAAAAGTTGACTTAATGAAAAGAAAAATCGAGTCTGCACAGGTAGAGAATTTAGAGGAAATTGTAATGAAAGTAAGTATACAAACTGTGCAAGTAAACAACGACAAAATGCGGATAGCACTTTTAACCAATGCTGTAGATCCAGGTCCGCATCTCCCGCAACGTGCCGAAATGAAACAGGATTATAGCCTTCTCCAGGTGGCAGTTAACAGTCTGACTTCAAAAGTTGATGGGTATCATACTCCAGGATGTTGAAACACATGTTGAAAGCATTTGAGGAACGAGTTGATATGATTGCGAACACCTTACATTCTGTCTCTACTGGTAACACTTCTTCAGCCTCAGTCGTTACGGATACTTGCATTGACCCGTGCATCACATAATTCTCTTAAAGTGGAACACGTAAGAAGATTCTATTATTATTTTATTTTCCCGAAGCAGTAGAGGTCTAAGAATCTGAACTTTTGAAGACGGGTGTGTCATAAATTAAAGAATAGCTTAATTTAATTAAAGCCACTGCTAATTTAAGTAACATAAGTTACTTTCGCCTTGGGAAACAGTCTAAGGAAATAACTCCACCTGTCAAACTCCCTTCCAGTCGCAACAAGAAGCGGCACAAAGGCTTCGGTCGTTTATCAGTCAAGGAAAGGGTCTGCTTGCTCAAAAACTAATTCCCAACATTAAATTATCATTGGATCGGACTCTAACCTAGCAACGGCAGTACAATGAACTTCAAAAAACCTTCGACGAACGATTAGCCAAGGGATCAAAGAATCATCGAATAATTCACAAGAACGGAACTCCAACCATAATCACCATGTGGGTAAAATCAACAAGCTAAATGTCTACTAGCAAAACCCGAGAGGTGTTAAAACAAAGCTTAATTTATTAGTTAAATCTTTTTATATTTTCAACATGTTTTTAATCATATTGAGACGAATCTATGCTGTGCATTTAAGAATGATTGGTACAAAGAGAATAGTATGTATTGCTTTCATAGCTGTTAACATAGAATTATCTTTGCATAAATATAGATGTCTCCTCAGTATCTAGATCAGTTCTCGTAGTGAATACTGTTTGAATAAAAGTACTTATAAATAATATATCCTTTGCCCTTATACCACCAGGGCTTACTCCAGAATTGTTTGAAGAACTCTTAAACTCATTAATTGCACATGATCCTACTCTTGTCTTTCATAAAGCATTTAAATCTAGTATTCTTCGGAAGAACACTGAAGAAAACCGTCTATTCATTATATCTATGCAACTGGAATGAACTCCGCATTCTGTTGTGTGATACTTATTTTGTGCACCTTGCAAAATTGTGAGAATGTTAATGAGGCATGCAGCTTATTCTATGATTCTATTGTACTCGGCAAAAAAATAAATCAATTCAATATCTCAATTTGTGTAAACATAAGTTGTTGCGAAAGAAAATTTCGGTATGGTAGGAATTGCATGACGTAAAAAAGTATCACATGGCCTTAAGGTAGCAATATGTCCACTATATTAAAGAAATGTACATCAAGACACCAATGCCACCATCAACTTACAGATTTATTTTCTTATGCGATTAGGCGATTTCATCATGGTTTCCATCGATAAAAACTATTATTGCTAGCCACACGTAGAGCAATTATGCGTAACGCACACGGTTTAGGAATGTATACATGTACACTTTGTTACCCCATAATCTGTCAACTGACTTTTGGGCTTTTTTTTCTTGAATACATATACAGGGTGTCCCAGACTCAAGTGTCCCGACTTATATAGGTATATAAAAATGAAGAAAAATAAAAAAATTCCTTTTCCAAAAATCAGTTGAAGTTTTGACTTTCGAGTTATTAAATGTTTAACCCTTTCAGGGGCAGTGGGACGTATACGTCCCACTTGTTTTTTCGCAGTTTTTCAAGCATTTCTGATACATTTCACCTTGTTTAGTGCACAAGTATTTGATTTTAGACTCTTAAGGGTTCATGTAAAGTAATTATCATGAAAAACTGTGTGAAATTGTTAATTAACAATTTGTTATAAATAATTGAAATCGAAAAAAATCACTTTTCTTCTAATAAAATCGGCTGTTTATAAAGTACTAGTCCTATAGCTGTGACACATTTTTTCCAGTTAGGTAACACGTAGAACTGTAAAATATATTTTTTGCAGAATTTTCGGCAAACATTTTTTTTTTTTTTCATTTTTTGAATTCATAAAAAATTACGATTTTTGATGTTTGGTATAATCAGTGGTGCTAAAATACACTTGACTCCCGCTCACGTACGCACGACTGTTTATACCGCGCTCCTGATTGGTCCAGCTTAAATATTTAATAACTCAAAAACTAAAACTTCAAACTATTTTTGGAAAAGGAATTTTCGATTCATTTTCTTAATGTTTATACAGCCATATAAGTCCGGATACTTGGGTCTGGGACACCGTGTATAAATATAGTGGAAAGAGTGTTTGAAACAAGGGAGAGATGGGACAGAAGAAACATCTTTACAATAGTTGGTCTAAACGTAGAGTAGGGGAATGAAAGTGTAAGGTAGAGGGGTTTCTCAAGAGGGGTACAAAAAAGAGAAAACGAGGTTAATGTTTGTGTTTTTTTTTAATGTAGCGGGAATAAGGAAAAACGATAGAGGGTTTTGGAATTACATTGAAACATGTGATATTGTAAGATTAACGGAAACAGGGTTAGATCAAAAATACTGGGTAAGTGCAAAAAGAAAATTGCCGGAAGGCCATAGACAGGAACTACAAGGAGCGATAATAGAAAAGGACAAAGGTAGGGCTAGTGGCGGAATAATGACGAGAGTCACGGAGAGCTTAAAGGAAAAAGTGTTAATGAAAGATACTTTGGATGGAAAGCAGGAAAAAAGGTAAAAAAAGCGCAGGTGGTACAGGACAGTGACAATGTATAAAGGGAATGGAATGTAAAAGACAAGAAAGGAAATAGGGAGTTACATAAAAGAGGAGGAAGAAGAGATTTTAATACTAGGAGGCGACTGGAACGCAAGAATAGGAAAAAAAGGGAGTGTATTATGGGATGCAGAGTAAAATGAGAGAAAGTCCAAAGACCTAATACTTCATAACGAAGGAAAAGAACTATTAGGGTTGGTGAACGAAAGGGGATAGTGGAAGAAAGGTTTTGGTCTGTACTGAATGGAAAAGAAACAGGACATGAGGGAGGCGAATTTACTTACACAAGAAGTATTTTGGCTTTTGTAATAGATTACGTAGTCATTAAGATAGAGGCGTGTGAAAGTATACGAAAAATGAAGATAGAGGCTAGAGCGCAGTCAGATCACCAACCGGTAGTGATGTGGCTTAAAAGAAAACTCAAACAGGAAAATAGAATAAGGAAGGGGGAAGGTAATAGAGAAAAAAGTCTGGAAGGAAGAAGCGAGGAAAAAATATATAGGAAAGCCAGAAAAATTATAATTTAAGAAGGTCGAGCTATTAAAGGCGTGAGAGGAATTGAAAGGAAAGGCAAAGAAGGCTAGGGTAGTTAAAAAGTTTAAAATTAGAAACGAAAAGTATGAAAATTGGACAAATCTCTGGTGGGACATTGATTGCAAGAAAACGAAGGAGGTTAAGAAAGCATTTAAGGACTGGAAAAAAAGGAAAAACAGATAGGTAGAAGTATGCTGAGAGTAGGAAGATGTATAGGGAAGTGTGTAAGGGAAAAGAGAATAGAAAGCAAAAAGAAATAGAGAAGGAAATTAGTAGTTTTAAAACAGAAGGGGAAACGTGGAAGTTTAAAACTACAATTGTAAAGAAAAAAGAAGGCGTAAGTGATAAGATAAATATGGAAAAGTGGAGGGAGTATTTTAAAGAAATGTTTAGCAATAAGGCATGGTTTTACAGCAATGGAGGAGCGAAAAGGAAACAGAAAAAGCTGGTGAAAAGCGTGTGTATAGGGGAGGGATTTCCGAAGAAACCAAAAGAAGGATTGATAACACATATAAAAAAAAAATTGATTAGCAGTTTGAACTCGAAAGTTCATTGCATCACTACCCGCTTCGGGTAGTGTTTCTAGGTGGATATTTACTACCAATGTGGGCCCACCACACCCACGACGGGCCAACAGCAACGCAGTATTCCTGGATGGTCACCCATCCAAGTACTAACCGCGCCCAACAATGCTTAACTTCAGTGATCTTACGAGAACTGGTGTTTCCAGAGTGGTATCGTCGTTGGCGATAACATAATAATATAATAATAATAATAATAATAATTTGGTAGCTCTAATAGATTGGTAGCTCTAAAAAAGTATCCAGAGGTGAAACTTCATCTCCAATGTTTTCTCGCGTAAATTTCCCGCTCTTGCTTACCTTCTAGGACAGAAGGAGCAGAAGCGGATGACGTACACGTTCCAGTTGCGTCGGGATTGGTTG
>CAKNYM010051311.1:57440-77093 GCA_932195095.1 Andricus curvator
TCCCGTCTGCCGCGTAAGATCATCCGCGGCTAGAGACCTGACTCCAAAGAACAGTGTTGCCCGATGTTATCTCGCGTAAATTTCCCGCTCTTGCTTACCTTCTAGGACAGAAGGAGCAGAAGCGGATGACGTACACGTTCCAGTTGCGTCGGGATTGGTTGCTTTTAAAGAACCATGATCGTAGCTTCAGGAGCCTACAACTTCTCACATGAATATTGATAACACATAACATAACATAACATAACATGCAAGAAAAAAGAGAAAAGGCAGAAAATTACTATCAATGACGGAAATGTTAAAGGAAGTTGAAAATAAGGGGATACTACCTGAGTATGCAACCTTAAACTTGCACGCGGGGATCTACAAGGATGGACGAACCCGTTTCCTAGCTGCTCGTGGGAACAACAATGACATCACCAAAACACCAAAACGTTCTAGATGCGGTTCAAAACGATCGAACGCGTAGAGTACACGACAATGGGTCGGCTAACAATGCCGATCTTCCCAGAGTTCGGGGTGCTGAAAATAATTTCGATGGAAACACGACGACGAACCGGCGAAACGCCCACATTGAGTGGACGGATCAACTCAAGGATGCCTTGCTAGACTGCTACTATGCCAGCATTATCCCTGTTCACCAAGGTTTATGGCGCGTATGCACACTTCGTGGTGCCAGAAACACCCAGAGCTTCAGCACGAAGATGAGGAAGTGAGATTAAGACCAACCGCGGAAAGCAGGCACCTTCTGAGAGATGATCGCGATTTCAGGACAAGGAGGAACATTAACATGCAAGTTCCTCCTAAGCTCCAAGATCTGGCTGAAACGGATGCCTCCCTTCGTGGAGATATCTCGCAAGAGTCCGACCTCTAGACCATCAATTCGCTAAAACCGACAATGGATCAAAGGACGAGAAGACGCTTGCATCAACTGAGCAAGAAGATTGGATGGGCAAGACAGAATGCGTCCCGTGTTCAATGTGTGATTGACTACATAACACCTGGTAAACCGTTCACGGAAAGGGTTCGAAAGTGCGCCCAAGAACTGAAGATCTTGAATCACACACTGAAAAAGTCAAAGCTGCTGACAATCAAGCAGCATATTGTTGACAAAATACGGCTGTTATCTGACGCAAGGAGGAGAATACAGAAGAGGGAGAGATGGATCAGGGAGAATCAGCAGTTTCTCGCTGACACATCGCGCCTCTTCATCGATCTTCCTGTTTCTGTCAAAAATCCACCCAAGCCCAAGGAGGTAGAGACTTTTTGGAGAGAGGTATACAAGATCCCGAAAACACGAAAGTTGAAAGAAGATACTGACAATATCATTCGCTTCCAGGAGTTTTGCGAACTCATAAAATCTGAGGAGGAATGTCCACCAATCACTGCCGAAGAGGTGAAAAAAGCACTTAGAGGCACGAAGAACTCTTCCGCTGCTGGACCAGATTATATCAAGAACTTCTGGTGGAAGAAGATTACTTCTACACACCAACATTTGGCCCACATTTTCATCTCATATTTAAAGTCGGAGACGCCCATTCCGCAGTGGCTGGTGTTAGGACGCACTATAATCCTATCGAAAACAGGCAACTTGTCCAACCCAGAGAATTACAGGTCAATAACTTGTTCGAACACACTGTATAAGATCTTTAAAGCTGTCCTAAACAACAGGATTGTTCGACGAATTGAGCCTGTGTGGCGAGAGATGTACGAACAACGTGGCTCGAAAAAAGGTGTAGCAGGCTGTCGAAAGAACCTGCTAATTGACAGGTGTGTCTGTAAAGACGCTGCAGCTTTCGATTCAACCTCTCATAGACTTATCATCTGTCTGTTGGAAAGCTTGAAGGTGCATCCACACACAGCGAGATGCATAGAGAGATTGATGCCTCTTTGGAAAACTAGATTCACTACCTCATCTAGAAATAATCGTGTGACAACGAACAACGTCACCTTCCAGAGGGGCCTCTTTCAGGGTGATACCATGAGCCCTTTGCTTTTTTGCATCACACTTCTGCCTCTATCTCTCGCATTACGAAATTCTTCTGGACACCTCTGTGGCGAAACTAATCAGCGCGAGCATAAGGTCACTCCTGTATTTTGTATCGATGACCTGAAGACCTATGCCTCTGCTTAAAGCAAACTTCAAACTGCTACAAATATCGTCAAGAAGTACACAGGAGAGATTGGGATGGACTTTGGATTGGAGAAGTATGCCAAAATTAATCAGAAGAAAGGAAAAATTACTGGCGTTCCCAAGGGTATACCTGGGCGTGCCTCAAAGCCGCATTCAGGACGTAACATCAGTGTCGGAGTCTCTCCGAAGCAGATACAAGCACCTTCTTCAACAGATTTGGTCTTAAAATCTACCGGCGTTGAACAAGGTATCTGCGACTAACATGCTTGCCGTCTCGGTTTTACTCTACTCGTTTGGGGTGGTTCAATGAACGAAGAACGAGCTTGCGGCCCTTGATATCACCACACGTAAGATCATGCATATGCATAAAAGCTTGCATATCAATTCGTCAGTTCCGCGACTTCTGAATCTCCAGTGTCTAAGTACAGCTTACATCGTTGCGAATGGCGGAGATCCTCTCTTAAAAATGGTCAGGAACCACGAGACGATTGGCGAAGGAGCGTTCCTTTACAAAGCCGCGGAGCAAGCGGCCGAGGCCCTTGGCCTGAATTTTCACATCAGAAGTGAGGAAAGTGCATTACTCCATCTAGATGATTCACTTCTAAAAGCCCAAGTTAAGAAAGCAGAGGTTGGAAAATTTTACCAAAAGCTACTCGACAAGAGTAGCAGATCATCAGGGCTTAATTAAGGTACAGAGGGTTTTACTTTGCATACCAGGACGGTGTCATTTCCACCTTAGCATACCGCGACACACCTACGCAGGAACGACGAAAATCTAGACATAATGCGGCCCTAAGAGTGCTTTATTACCATCTTTGTCGCTCTTACGGCGTTGGCCGCGACCCTGCCCTACCGAACGCTCCAAGGGAGATAGAGTCAATTGTCCAAAACGAGAAGCGCCAAATTTTCTGGAACTACGATTTTCGGACAGCAGTCTCCGTTGCACACTCGAGGCCTGACATCCTTCTCCAAGACTTCGAGAAACGAACTCTATTCGTGAACGAATTCTCGACTCCGTCCGAATACAAGATCACTGTCAAGGAGAAAGAAAAGGAGGAAAGGTATCAAGACCTATCACTGGTTCGTAACCTTAGACCATACCCGCATGTCAAAGATATGCCAAGGCACTTGCGAGATGGATGCAGAAAGCTGTCATCCTTGGGTCGTTTCGTGTCCCCAAGACACACGAGGGTTTCGCCGGCCTGTCGTCATTTCATCGTGCCGTGTGACCACCCATCTCACGGTTGTGAGACGTGGCCATAAGTGTGATTTACCGCGGATCTACTGGGAGCCGGTGTCATTTTTAGACGGCAGTTGCTCTCAGTGGGAAGTTTGCCTGAAATTCATGGAGCGAGTGAACCACGAAGTTTTTAAAATGGAGAAACTCCTGAGGTTGGCGTACAAGCCAAAAAAAGAGATATGCATAATCTGTAGTCATCTGCCGTATGAAATTGAGCTAATATACCTGATGGATCTCGTAAGCTGAGTAAAGCAAATCGGTGAAAGCTCTAAAGACAAGCTCCAGGAGAAGATGTAGCTTGAAAATGAGGACCTCCGCTTGCCGACTTAAAATATCAGGGTTCAAGAAGTAATTCCGAAATCTCCAGAGAAGGCTTCTATGGATGCTCCTCAGGAGCAATCTCAGGCAAAAGATCCGTGCTGCTTTACTGAGGCTGAAGGCCCAAGAAGGAGGAAGAAATTGCAGAAAAAGGAGGAAGAAAAAGGTGCTGCTCCCAGCAAAGTAAATCAAACTGTCAAACCGAGCGATGGCGGAAGAAGCAAAAAGAGGACGACTCTCGGAGAGGCTCTCATCAACAAGCCCTCCCCAGGACAGACGTATGCGAGCATCTAAAAAGATGTTCAAATGGCTGTCAAGGCCGAAGAACTTAGAGTTTCTGTCAAGAACATCAGACAGACCAAGGCAGGGGAAGTTCTCCTCGAGGCAAGAGCTAAACCGGAGGAGAGAGCCAGCTTCGACGATGCGCTGAGGAGAGTTTTGGGAGAAAAAGGTGGCGTTAGACACCTCGTACGGAGAGCACAACTAATGGTTCGCGACCTCACAGAAACGAACTATGTGGTGGAGGTAAATAAAGCACTAAAGTTTTTTCTAGGGGAGCACATCGGCAGTTCTCCGAAGATAAATACCACCCGGAGGATCAACAGGGGGTGCATTTAGACTTGACGATGTGCCCACCGCAAAACTGGAGAAAGTAGCCAGCCTGAAGGTGAGATGGGTAAATTGAAGGGTGAAACCATTAGCACTGGAGAAGACCGGAGCAAAAACTGCTGGTGGTGCAATCAGGAGTAGCACAAGGCGTCAGACTCCCAAAGACTGGCATCACAGCGTCCGCCCTCCACAATGAAGACGAAAGCCTGAAATGTTTTAGCCGGTAAGAATCCGACACTACCCAGCCAATGCTACGGCGACTCTTCCCAGAATATTGGGTAAGAATTATTGTCCTTGTGATCGGTGCTCTAGGAGGTACGAAGCTATCGTTAGTTCGTGACCTCGCAACCAAACTTAAGTATCCCAGGGGGACCCTGCGGTGGTTGTTAAACCTAGTTGTAAATAATATAACTTATAAAAAGGGTTAAACACCCACCGCAGGGTCCCATCGCGAGCAACTGTAAGATGGGTGGCCACAGGGCACGACGAAATCACAACGATATGGAGGACACGAAGCGATCCAAGAATGACAGCTTTCTGCATTCATCTCGCAAGTGCCTTGGCATATTTTTGGCACGCTAGTATGGTTTTAAGGTTACGAACCAGTATGCTTTCGCACCCCCGAGAGCACTGACCACAAGGACAATTACTTTAACCGAATATTTTGGGTACAGTCGTTGCAGCTCCTTGTAAGGTCTTGATACCTCTCCTCTTTTTCTTTCTCCTTTGCAGTGATGTTGTATTCGGACGGAGCCGAGAATTCGATCACGAATATAGTTCGTTTCTCGAAGTCTTGGAGAACGATGTCAGGCCTCGAGTGTGCAATTCAGACTGCTGTCTCAAAATCCTAGTTCCAGAAACTTTGGCACCTTCTCGTTTTGGACAATTGACTCTATCTCTCTCGTTTCCGCGTGAGTGGGATACCCGGATAGTATGTGTTCTATGTACTCAGCGTGTGCATGACACGCTGTGCACCTATCGCTGGAAACTTCTTGGCATAAAATTCGGTAACGGTACACTAAGGTAGAAACGACACCGTCCTGGCATGCGATAATGAAAAGAAATCTGAGTGAATTTTTGAAATTTGACAGTTCTATGACTTAAGCTGTTTAATTTTCGGGGCAGAGTGCTCATCAGCTCGGCCACAAAAGTCGATCCCAGTGGGTCTTGACACCATAAACTCATAAAGTAGACTCTTTCTCGGCAAACGTTCTTTAGTCATATTTCCCTTTTTCAGAAAAGTGAATAATAATAATGCAGGGGACGCTAACTAATCCTGTTATAAAGTCACATCGATGAAAAGAGCTGAGGTTGCACCTTTACGATCGACTCTTCACTTACCGAAATTGTCAGCTTTTGCAATGACAACTTTCAAAGACGATGGGCCACCTCTAAATCTTGTTTAAAATTTAAAAAAAATCTGGCTTATACAATCGCATAAACTACGGTTATTTGCTCTTCACTCTCAAGAAAACCAAAAGTGTTTTTTTTTCTGGTCACCCATATTTTTTATGGCCAACCAGCCATACCACGCTGAAAAAACCAGTTCTCGTCAGATCACTGAAGTTAAGCAGCGTTGGGCGCGGTTAGTACTTGGATGGGTGACCATTCGAGAAAACTGAGTGCTGTTGGCACATCGTGGGTGTGGTGAGCCCACACTTGTAGTTATTTACTACAAGAAACTATCCCCCTAGAAATACTACCCGAATCGGGTAGTGTCAGGCCTACCCTGAAAGGGAAATGGCTTAATGGTATACCACTACTACTACCCTACTGTACTTAGAGCAATTCGGTTATGAAGACATTGGAGATTCAGAAGTCCGAGTCCGCCTTGACGGCGTGAGATGTATAGTCGCGGAACGGACGAATTGAGATACAAGGTCTTAGGCATATGCATGATCTTACGTGTGGCGATAGCAAGGGCCGCAAGCTCGTTTTTCGTCCATAGAACCACCCCAAACGAGTAGAATAGAACCGGGACGGCAAGCATCTTAGTCCCAGATACCTTGTTCAACGCCGACAGATTTAAACACAAAATCTGTCGAAGTATCGAAGTATCTGTTTCGGGGAGACTCCTTCACTGATGTAGGTCCTGAATGCGGCTTTGAGGCACGCCCAGGTATCTATAGGTCTCTCCAGTATCAAGATGTCTAATAACACTTATATCCACAAACTCAGGGTCATCGGGAACGCCAATAATCTTTCCTTTCTTCAGATGAATCTTGGCGCACTTGTCCAATCCAAAGTTCATACCAATCTCTCCTGTGTACTTCTGGACGAAAATTAGAGCAAATTGAAGTTTGCTTATACCAGAAGCATAGGTCTTCAGGTCATCCATATAAAATACATGAGTAACCTTATGCTCGCGATGATTAGTGTACCGGCAGAGGTATCCAGGAGAATTTCGTAGTGCGAGAGATAGAGGCAGAAGTGTGATGCAAAAGAGCAGAGGGCTCATGGTATCGCCCTGAAAAACGCCCCTCTGGAAGGTGACGTTGTTCGTTGTCACACGATAATTTCTAGATGAGATAGTAAATCTAGTTTTCCAAAGAGGCATCAAGCTCTCCATTCATCTCACTATGTGTCGATGAACCTTCAAGCTTTCCGAAAGATAGATGATAAGTCTATGAAAGGTTGAATCAGAAGCTTTCCGGTAGTCAATCCAGGCCATTAACAGGACGCGCTTATGGGCTGCAGCGTCTTTACAGACGCACCTGTCAATTAGCAGGTTCTCTCGACAGCCTGCTACACCTTTTTTCGAGCCACGTTGTTCGTACATCTCTCGCCACACAGGCTCAATTCATGGAACAATCCTGTTGTTTAGGACAGTTTTAAAGCTCTTATACAGTGTGTTCGAACAAGTTATTGGCCTGTAATTCTCTAGGTTGGACAAGTCGCCTCTTTTTGGTTGGAGTATAGTGTGTCGTAACACCAACCACTGCGAAATGGTCGGTTCCGATATTAAATACGAGGTGAATATGCTGGCCAGATGTTGGTGTGCAGAAGTAAACTTCTTACTCCAGAAGTTCTTGATACCATCTGGTCCTGCAGCGGAAAAATTCTTCGTGCCCGTAAGTGCTTTTTTCACCTTTTCGGCAGTGATTGATGGACATTCCTCCTCAGACGTTATGAGGTTGTCGCAAAACACCTTGAAACGAATTATATTATCAGTATCTTCTTTCAACTCCAGCGTTTTCAGGTTCCTGTATACCTCTCTCGAAAAAGTCTCTACTTCTTCTATATTCTCCCCCTTTGTTCAGATAACACCTGTATTTTGTCAACAATATGCTGCTTGACTGTCACCAGGTTTGACTTGTTTAGTGTGTGATTGTAGATCTTCAGTTCTTGGGCGAACTTCCAAATCCGTCCGTGAACGGTCTACCAGATGTTATGTAGTCAATCACACACTGGACACGGGACGCATTCTGCCTGTACATCAAATCTTAATGTTCAATTGATGCAAGCGTCTCTTAAACTTTTGATCCATCGTCGGTTTTAGCCTTTGATTTGAATCAGCCAAAGCTATCGCAGCACCATAAACTGAACAATTGATGGTCCAGAGGTCGGGCTCCTCCGAGATATCCTGACAAAGGGAGGCATCCACTTCAGCCAGATCTTAGGGCTTAGAAGGAACCTGGATATCAATGTTCTTCCTTGTCCTGAAATCGTGATCATGTTGCAGAAAAAGCCTGATTTCCGCGGTTGGTCTAAATTGTGCTTCCTCCTCTTCGTCTGCGACTTGTTCTTACAGCGGTTGAGGAAGCGCTCCGCGTACATATCCCTTTTTCCGGAGATAGTCGGCTTGATTTCGCAAAGACTGATGCGAAACGTGGTGAAGCTCTAGATGATTCTGGCATCACAGAGTGTGCGTACGCGCCATAAAGCCTCCGTAAGCAGGGATAATGCTGGCATCGTAGCAATGTAGCAAGTCATCTCAATGTGCGCATTTCGCCGGTTCGTCGTCATATTTCCATCTAAATTATTATCAACACCCCGAACTTCTAGGGTGATCGGAACTTTTTGCCGACCCATTGTCGGAGCTCTGCGCGTTTGATGGTTTTTAATAGCATCTACAACTTTTTGGTGGCATGGTGGTCTCATTGTTGTTCCCACGAGCAGCCAGGAAAGGATTCGTCCGTCCTGGTAGAGCCCCGCATGCAAGGTTAAGGCTACATACTCTGAGAGTTCGCCCGGTATCCCATTCACCGTTTGAGACACCTCACCCAGGTGCCTTGGTAGAAGGACCCTCTATCCGCAACCCGAGGACGTGCTCGATGGCTTTGCCCTAATAGGCCCATCCGTTCGATAAAGGAATCGAAACTGAAACGAAATGATAAACGAAATAATAACAATAATAATTCGCTATCGCCCGAGAGCTCCGGCTCTTGCAGTCAGCTACGTTGCATTGAGCTAACTCCCCAATTCAACGAATTATGCGGTTACATCACCAGTATCGCGCAGTGCCACCGACAATAGGCCTCTCTCGGATGGACGCCATGGTTCAGTTGGGAGTGGCAATAGGACCGAACCGAGGCGAAGACCAGGCAATGGCCCCGGACAAACGCGTGAACATCGATGTAAATGGTCGGACCAACTCAGGAGGGACATCCTTACCTGTTGGCAAAGAAGCTCACCGGCGCGAAGAGGATTCATGCAGAGGTTACATGAGCGTTGGGTCAATATGCACCCGGAATATGCTCATAAAACGCCTTAGTATTTGAAAGATCAGGTACCCTTTTTGCGAAAAAACGGATATGAATCTCTTTATCAACAAGAAGAAGAGCAACATCCTCCAGCGAACATTCCACCCGTTCCAGCAAGACCACCTTTGCAGATAACCGATAATGCCAACATGAGAAGTAGGAGATCTATCCACCACAAAGTCTTTCTCAGGATGGACAAATTAGCTGAAGCTAATACTGCTCTCCCCGATTTGCTCCCCGAAGATGTTAGTCTCTGGAATCTGAACTGTGTAGTTTACGAGAAGGCGGTCTCCCTGCTGAGCGACAATAGAAGTAACGATACTTCAGTACGTCTGAGTAAGACTCGCGAGCGTATTGCACAGCTACAGTGTAAAATTGAAACAGCGATACGGCATGCATCAAATATTCAGTGCGTGATCAGCTACATAACATCAAATAAAAAATTCACTCCAAAATTTAGGGCACTTGCTCGAAACTTAAGGAAAGCAAATCACACGCTGAACAAGTGTAAACTGTTGAACATCAAGCAGCACTAGATGCAAAAAATAAGATCTCTTTCAACAGCGAAACAACGTCTTGAACGGCGAGTAAAGTGGATTCAGGAAAATTCCACATTTTCTACTCATCCTTCCCGTCTGTTCAATAAAACGTCATGTGCCGTTAAAAATCCGCCTAGTCGAGAAGAGATTCAAGTCTTCTGGGAGCAAGTATGTGGAGATACTTATCAGCTAAATGAAGACGCTTCAGATATATCACTCTTTCGTAACTTTTGCCAAAGGCAAAGGTTACAAGGTCCAGAGGAAGAGTGTCCACTAATTACTGCTGAAGAAGTGAAGAAAATTATCGCTAGAACAAAGAACTTTTCAGCGCCAGGGCCAGATAAAATCAACAACTTTTGGTGGAAGAAGCACGGTAATGATCCCTAAGACCGGAGATTTGTCAAGTCCAAAGAACTGTAGGCCCATAGCTTGTTTAAACACCAGCTACAAGCTATTAACTGGCATCCTCAAAGAGAGAATATTAACATCTATCGAGCCGGTATGGAGTGCAATAGTTGAACAACGTGGATGCAAGAGAGGGCTGGCAGGTTGCAGGGAGAACCTGTTAATAGACAGGTGTATTACCCAGGACTCGATCGCGTATCGACGCAATTTGTCCATGGCATGGATTGACTACCGTAAGGCATTCGATAATACGAACCATGAGCTACTTATTAAGCTCCTTGAGTGCCTGGATGTGCATCCAAAAATTGTGAGATGCTCCGAGGAAAAAGCTCTGGATACCTATGTGGTCCGCCGAACAGAAGAGAATATAAGGTCAACCACCTTTTATACATGGACGACCTTAAACTCTTTGCTTCCTCGAAAGAGGACCTTAACATCCTTGTGGAGGCGGTAAATAGGTACTGTAAAGCGATTGGCATGAGCTTCGGACTGGACAAGTGTGCCTGCGTCCACCTACACCAAAGAAGACCAGAAACTACATCATCGCGTGACGATCAGGATGTTCAACTCATAGGCGGAAATACCATTCAACATCTTGGTATTGGAGAAACATATACATATCTTGGAATACCGCAAGCGGAAACGCAAAATATGCGTGTGTTAAAAACGGCCCTTGGAAAAAGGTATCGCCAAATTCTCAGACAAATTTGGGCTTCCGAATTATCTGGAAAGAACAAGATCCAGGCGACCAATATGCTGGCCGTTCCTATACTGCTCTACACGTTTAGTGCAGTCGACGGGTTGAAGCAACTTGAACGAAGCACCCGCAAGATGATGACGATCCATCGAAGTCATAATCCTAGATCTTCCGTACCTCGAATACACCTCCCTCGAGATAAAGGGGGTAGAGGTTTGCTAAGCTTAGATTTTTTTCATCGAAGAACGGTTCTGGCTACAGCCTGCTCAGTTCTAAATAGCACAGATTCCCTTATGCGACTCGTACATCAACATGAAGTTGTGAATGCTGCGGCGTTTCTATACCGTGCCGCAGATAGGGCCGCAGAGGAGCTTGACCTCCTATTTGATTCCAGCGACACTACACATGGCCTAGCATCACTATCACCTTTGGTGCTCAAAAGTCGTGTACAGGAAGCAGAACATACGCTTCTACTAAAAGAACATGCTGACAAGCCCCTGCATGGTAAATTCTACGGCACAATACGTAGAGAAGAGCTCTCGATGGGTCTGTCCAACATGTTTCTCAAGTCTGGTGGATTGAGATCGGAGACTCAGGGATTTCTTTTTTCCGGTCAAGACGGCGTTATAGACACCTTAGTTTACCGTAAGCGCATAATGAATGTACCTGTAGGCGATACCAACTGCCGAGCGTGCAAGCAACAGCCAGAAACACTTGGACATCTTCTCAGTGGATGCTCAAAATTTGCAAGCTACGGGTACATAGAGAGACACAATGCGGCTCTAAAAGTGTGATATTACCATCTTATGCACTTCTATGGTGTTGATCTATTGCCCGCCTTGCCATACGTCCAGGGGGAACTGGATTGAATTCTCGGCACCAGCAATGGTAATATCACGGCAAAGGAGGAAGAAAAACTGGCGAAATATCAATCACTTTTTTTTTAGCCGAGCCGGCTGTACTAAGGCTACATCTTGTCCATCTTGTAGTTGTCATAATCAGCTGTCTTGGAGGTATGAAAGCTGCATTTCTGAACCAACTCGACAAAATCCCGGCTTGCCAGCGTCAGGCCGGATGTAAAAGGCTATTCTTCTGGGATTACTTCATGTGGTCCGTCAACACTGTTCCTTATAACATTATACAAAAATTGGTAGCTCCAAACACCTATCCAGAGGTGAAACTTTCATCTCCAACTGAGTTGTCTGCCGCGTAAGGTCATCCGCGGCTAGAAACCGGACTCCAAGGAACAATGTTGTACGAAGTCTGTTGTACCTTCTGGGATAAAAGGAGCAGGAGTGAATGAGGTACACGTCCCATTTAATAATAAATGATATAATAATAATAATGTGTTCTCACGTTGGCGTCGCGTTAGGGCTTGAGCTTTCCTCTCATGAATTTGACGGCTATGTTGGCTGTAGCATTACTTCTGACAGGGTTTACCATGCCAGACAGGCAGAGAACGAAGAGGAAAGGGACTAGAGGAATATCAAAGACCCATAAATCAATGGAAAATTTGCATAATCTGTAGAGACGTTGGTCGCTTCTCGAGGATCGTCGATACGCCCCTGGTGGTACCCGCTGGGCGTGGCAGCATGCAAGCCTATGGTGGTGAGCTACGTTATGGGCAGGTAGATCTCACCTAGATACTCGAAAGTGCTATTGTCCAGCTAGAACATCGGCAACAAATGGTAAGCAGCAGAACATCAGCTGCGCCTGCGGAGGATGTTTCGGCTGGGAGCCTCCAGCCGGCCACAACTTCTCCTGACGGGATTCTGTTTCGAGAAAACTTTGTATTGAATTTACTGGAAGTAAGGACAGTAGGTCAAGGCGACCTTAAACAACGAAGGCGTCAGATAATAGACGGGAACCTCCTCTCTACAAGAACCATCAACCGAATAAGATTTGAGGTTGAGAATGCATTCCGCCAGCAACTCCAGGGTGCGCAGGACAAAAAGAGGATCAAGTGAACGCTGGAAATGAATGGAGATGTGGTCAAATGTCACTTTTGGACAACGGCATGGCGGGGACCCGTCAGGAGCAAACAACATCGTCTCTTCGTGGGTCTTTATCCCGAGCTGCCCCATAGAGTGACGGAACAACATCTTGCTGATCAATTAAGATCCATTAGGCGGCGCCACCTTATATCCTAGCCATCGAAAAACAGGTGCAACAACAACTAGCAGCACCTGTAGCGCTTATATACCTGTGACACAACACGCTATGGGCGAGCAAGCACCGGATCAGGGGGATGTAGCAGTGCGACTGTCATCACAATAACATCACAATGGCATTTAACACCTTTGCCATTCCTCTCCTGACATACTCTTTTGGTTTGGTCACCTGGTCCATGACTGACCTCGAGAGGCTTAACAGAATCATCCACGTGAAAATGTCTGAGCACCGAATGCACCATGAAAGGACAGCTATAGAGAGAATAGTTCTGCCACGCAAGCTTGGAGGCAGAGTGGATACTGATGCTTCAAACCTCTGGTTAAGGCGGGGAAGGATTTGTCATTGCCATCCAGGACAGGGTAATCAAGACGAGGAATTACCAAAAACACATCATCAGTATGGAGGCAGTTATTGACAGATGCCGCCTTTATGGACATCCCAATGAGAACATCGAGCACATCATTGATGGCTGTACGATGCTTGCCTCGCAAGAATACACGCGCAGACATAATGATATTGCTGGGATCATTCACCAATAAATTGCCCTGAAGACTGGCTTACTACAGAGATTTGAGCCTTACTACAAATACAGCCTAGTTAAATTACTGAGAAGATCCAGAAATATTCGTAGCTGAAGCAGGAGATCCTGACCGTGTGGAGGGTTAACAAGGTCAGCATCCACCCGGTCGTGATCTCCTCCACTGGGAACGTTCATGCGTGGTGCTTATAAATCTTGGAAGAACTGGGAGCTCGAAATTCGCGACATCTAATTCAGCAGGCAGTATTGCTGAACACGTGCCGCATCGTCCGGAGTTTTCTGGGCGTGAACCATCATAGCGGCTAAAATCGCCTTCTGTGGCCATCCCGCGTACACGGCAGCCATGTATTGAATGAAAAACACATTTTTAATTTTTGACCTTTTTTTGTATATGTGTATGTCCGTTTGCGTGTGGGAAGTTGTGATTGTGTCTCGCCGTTTAATGTAAATAAAATTGATATGTTGAGTCGTTGGCCTCAGTCGTTGGCATTGGAACTAGCGTTTGTAAGAAAGATGGATCCCTATAAATGGGCTCCTCAGTTCGAATGTTGGATCCCTATAGGGCTCTCCAGTGTGAATGTTTGGATCCCTATAAACGGGCTCTCCAGTATGGATGTTGGATCCCTATAAATGGGCTCTCCAGGATTAATGTTGGAACCCTATAAACGGGTTCTCCTGGATGAATATTGGATCCCCATAAGGCTCTCCAGCGTGATTGTTGGAAGGTGGGCCAACATAATAATGAAATATAAAATATAATATGAATAAATAAATAAGAAATAAATAAAATGTAAAAAAGATAATAAAAAGAAATAATAAACGAAATATATATATATATATATATATATATATATATATATATATACACATACAGGGTGTCCCAGTACTCAAACAACATATTTGTTAGAACACCATTTGTTAGAACACCATTTACATTTATCTGTCACTTTCTTCCCTGGGGTTGGAAATTCAATTGTCAACCTGTATGCATGACTCCGGCCTTCGCTCGGGCAGCTAACTTCCCACTCGTGAAATCGTTGCCTTTCGACCCTCGTCACGCAATATACTATTCCACAATCAACCAAATTAGACAACATTCTCATGAATTCTGTAAATTTCCTTGAATTTAGTAGAATTTTCGAGAACTCAGTGGAATTCTCCTGAATTCTGAAGAATTCTCTTGAATTCAGCAGAATTTTCTTGAAATCAGCGAAATTCTCTCTAACTCTGTAGAATTCTTTTGATTTCAGCAGAATTCTTTTGAATTCAGTGGAATTCTCTTGAATTTTGTATCATTCTCATATATAACTCTTTTAAGTTCGGCAGAACTCTCTTCCATTCAGCGGAATTCTCTAACGTTCGGCAGAATTCTCTTGAGATCAACAGCATTCTCTTTAATAATGTAGAATTCTCCTGAATTCAGTAGAATTTCCTTGAATTTATCATAATTCTCTGGAATTCTGTAAAAATATCTTGTAAGTTCAGTAGAATTCTCTTAAATTGTGTATAATTCTTTTAAATTCAGGAGAATTATCTTGAAATATGTAAAATTCTCTTCAACTTTGTTTAATTCTCTTAAATTCAGTAGAATTCTCCTAGTTTTGGCAGAATTCTCTGGAATTTAGTCACATTATCCTGTTTTCATTCGAATTCAGCAGAATATTCTTGAAATCAGCAAAATTCTTTCGAATTCAAGAGAATTCTCTAGAGTTAGGCAGAATTCCCTCGAATTAATTATAATTCACTGGGACTCAGTACAAATATGTCGTGAATACCGTAGAATTCTCTTTAATTATGCATTCTCTTAAAATCTGTATAATTCTCTTGAAGTCTGCCGAATTCCCTTCAATTCAGTGGAATTCTCTTACGTCTGGCAGAATTCTCTTAAATTGAGCAGAATTCTCTTGAATTTAGTAGAATTCTCGTGCAATCTGTAGAATTCTCTTGAATTGAGTAGAGCTGCCTTGATTTCCGTACTGCACTGAAATCATCAAGCATTTACTTATGACACTTGCGTGTCGCATTTTTTCAATGGAATTTCATTGATATTTTGTGTAAGGTTCACAACAATAAAAAAAATAAAAAATAAAATAAAATAAAATAAATATAATAAATAATAATAATAATATAATAATAATAAAATAAATCAAAGCTTATTCTAATGAATTTATAAGTTTTTAAACATTTGTAATGAAGTGAAAAGTGTTCCAGGGAATTTTACAGAATTCCAGAGGATTCTACAGAATTCTAGATAATTCTACAGAATTCAAGAGTCTTTTACAGAATTTAAGATAATTTTACGGGAATCAAGAGAGTTCTACTCAATTCAAGAGAATTCTACAGATTGCACGAGAATTCTGCTGAACTCAAGAGAATTCTACTAAATTCAAGAGAATTCTGCTCAACCCACGGGAATTCTGCGAAACGTAAGAGAATTCTACTGAATTGAAGAAAATTCTACAGACTTCAAGAGAATTATACAGATTTTAAGAGAATTCATAAATAAAGAGAATTCTACGGTATTCACGAGATATTTATACAGAATTCCGTGAACATTGTTTAAAATTATTATTAATTAATTTTACTAATTAATTATTATTAAAAATTATGAATAATGCAAGGGAATTCTGCCTAACTCTAGAGAATTCTTTTGAATTCGAAAGAATTTTGCTGATTTCAAGAATATTCTGCTAAATATAAAAGAAAACAGGATAATTTGACTAAATTCAAGAGAATTCTGCCAAACCTAGCAGAATTCTACTGAATTTAAGAGAATTAAACAAAGTTTAAGGGAATTTTACATATTTCAAGATAATTCTCCTGAATTTAAAAGAATTATACACAATACGGTCTACGGTATTCACGAGATATTTATACAGAATTCCGTGAAATTTTTTTAAAATTATTATTAATTATTTTTATTCATTAATTATTAAAAATTATGAATAATTCAAGGGAATTCTGCCTAACTCTAGACAATTCTTTTGAATTCGAAAGAATTTTGCTGATTTCGAAAATATTCTGCTAAATTTGAAAGAAAACAGGATAATTTGACTAAATTCAAGAGAATTCTGCCAAACCTAGGAGAATTCTACTGAATTTAAGAGAATTAAACACAGTTTAAGGGAATTTTACATATTTCAAGATAATTCTCCTGAATTTAAAAGAATTATACACAATTCAAGAGAATTCTACATAATTCAAGAGAATTCTATTGAATTTACAAGATATTTTTACAGAATTCCAGAGAATTATGATAAATTCAAGTAAATTCTACTGAATTCGGGAGTAATCTACATTATTCAAGAGAATGCTGTTGATCTCAAGAGAATTCTGCCGAATGTTAGAAAAATTCTGCTGAATGGAAGAGAGTTCTGCCGGACTTAAAAGAGTGCTACTGAATTCAAGAGAATTTTACATAATTCAAGAGAATTATACTGAATTCATGAGAACGATACGGAATTCATGAGAATGATTACAAAACTCAAGAGAATTACACTGAATTTAAAAGAGAATTCAGGAGAATTCCACTGAGTTCTCGAAAATTCTACTAAATTCAAGGAAATTTACAGAATTCATGAGAATGTTGTCTAATTTGGTTGATTTTGGAAAATATTTTTTGCCATTGTTGTATCTCGTTGATGTGTGAAGTTACACCAGAGAGTTACAACCTACTGGAAAAGCGAACGGAGGAGAAATTATACGAACTGAACTTGTTTATGCACACACTCTTGTCGATGGCACATGGACTGTCGACCTTCTAACGCGTGCTTGTGATTGGTTAATCTTTAATTGTTAATTACTCGATAATTATTAACTTTAGCAAAATTTTTTTATAATTATTTTCGACGCCATTTTTTTGTTAGAATTCAAAAATACAAACATGTTTTTTGAGTACTGGGACACCCTATATATATATATATATATGTACACACACACACACACACACACACACACACACACACACATATATATATATATATATATATATATATGGTTCCTTGAGAATCGAACCGAAGGGCCGATGAGAAAGCCACCGAACGCGTCCTCGGGTTGCGGATAGAGGGTCCCTGTACCAAGGGTTTCTGCTGAATATGGTTACAATAATTAATACGCAGTCGCGGACAATTGTCCAGCGATGGTCCCGAAGGAATAACTCCTCAGCGGAGGTGTAACAATCGTGCCGAAAGTTGAATGGCACCTGGGTGAGGTGTCTCAAACGGTGACTCTGGGATACCGGGCGACCTCTCAGAGTATACAGCCTTATCCTTGCATACGGGGCTCTACAAGGATGGACGAACCCTTTTCCCTAGCTGCTCGTGGGAACAACCATGACAACACCAAACATAGTTGTAGTAAGTGCGGTTCAAAACAATCGGACGCGCAGGACTCCCGTCAATGTGTCGGACAACAATGCCGACTACCCTAGAGTTGGGGGAGCCAATCAAGACGGAGTCAATACGATTGACAGGCGGAATCTCATTACTTTTGTGTAGACGGATCGACTCAAGGACGACCTGCTGGAGTGCTATGATGCCAGTATGGCCCCTGAACGAAAAGGTTACATGGCACGACTCCATACTCTGTGGTGCGAGAAACACCCAAAGCTCTCGGATTTTTCGCAAAACCGTCAGCGAAACCGTGCCGAGGACCTCCGTAAAAGGGGTTAGATAAGCGGAGAGCCTACTCAACCACAGCCAGAACAAGCCGGCAACAGAGAAAGAGAGGGGACACTGAGACCAACCGCGAACAGGCATAGAATAGAGGAAGAACGCTGCTTCAGGACCCGGAGAAACATAAACATTCAGGTTTCTCTCAAACCCAAAGATCTGGCTGAACTGGATGTCGAGCTCCGTGGAAATTCTTCCGAAGAATCCGACCTCTGGACTATCAATTGTGGTGTGTACAATGCAGCGAGAGCTTTGGCAGATTCAAACCGTAAAACAGAACCAACGGTTGATCATAAGACCAAAAGACGAACACATCAACTCAGCACAAAGATAAGCTGGGCTAGACAGTACGCGTCCCGCATTCAGTGTGTGATTGACTACATAACATCTGGCAGGACTTTCACTGCCAAGGTTCGACAGTTCGCGCGCGAACTGCGGATCCGTCATCACACAATCAACAAGTCAAAGCTACTGACCATCAGGCAGCATATTGTTAACAAAATACGAGTACTATCTAACGCTAGGAGAAGTCTAGAGCTGAGAGAGAGGTGGGTCAGAGAAAACCAGCAGTTTTTATCTGACCCATCTGAACTCTTCCAAGACCCTCCAGTTACTGTCGACCATCCGCCCAAACCAGAGGAAGTCGAAGCATTTTGGAGAGAAGTCTACGAAGTTCAACATCCACTTAAAGAAGGCTCAAAGAACATAAATAGCTTCAAGGAGCTGTGCAATGCCCTCATAACACCTGAGGAGGAATGCCCACCTATCACTACCGAGGAGGTAAAAACGTATTAAGAGGCATGAAGAACTATTCCGCTCCGGGGCCAGATGGTATCAAGAACTTCTGGTGGAAGAAATTTCCTTCAACCCACCAGCATCTGGCCCGCATTTTCACCTCATATCTAAAGTCGGAAGAGCCTATTCCGGAGTGGTTGGTGGAAGGGCGCACAGTGCTCCTGCCGAAGACGGGCAACTTAACTGACCTTAAGAATTACAGGCCAATAACTTGTCTGAACACACTGTATAAGATCTTCACAGCTATCCTAAATGGTAGGATTGTTCGGACAATTAGACCTATGTGGCGAGAGATGTATGAACGCGGCTCAAAGAAAGGCGTAGCAGGATGTCGGGAGAACTTGCTCATCGATAGATGTGGCTGTAAAGACGCAGCATCCTATCAGCGATTTCTATCGATAGCCTGAATTGATTACCGGAAAGCTTTCGATTCAACCTCCCATAGACTTATCATCTGTATGTTGGAAAGCTTAAAAGTCCATCCACACATTGTGAGGTGCATAGAGAGATTAATGCCGCTTTGGAAAAACAAATTTACTATCTCTTCTGGAAAACAGGGCGACACCATGAGCCCTCTCCTCTTTTGCCTCACATTATTGCCACTATCTCTCGCACTTCGCCATTCCGAAGGGTACCCCTGCGGCAAACCTGGAGATCGAAAGCATAAGTTCACTGATGTATTTTACATGGATGATCTCAAGATCAATGCTAAAAATAGAGAGAAACTACATCTAGCTCTAGACATTGTCAAAAACTACACTTCAGAGATTGGAATGGAGTTCGGGTTAGAGAAATGCGCCAAGGTTAATTTGAAGAAAGGAAAACTTAATGGCATC
>CAKNYM010051311.1:77103-94789 GCA_932195095.1 Andricus curvator
CGAACAGCTCCTCGACAAGAGGATGCACGGCATCTTCCACAGAAATGTGGAAGATCAGTCGATGTCGTATGAGCTAACGTTTGCTTTCCTTAGATCACCCGGATTGAAGTCGGGCACGGAGGGCTTCATTTTGGCATGTCAAGACGGTGTCATTTCCACCCTAGCACACCGTCGCCACATTTTGAGCCAAGACATTCCCGATGATAGCTGCAGAGCGTGTCATGCACACCCCAAGCATCTAGGACACATACTATCCAGCTGTCCAACTCATGCGGGAACGACCTACATCCAAAGGCACAATGCGGCACTAAGAGTGCTTTATTACCATCTCTGCCACTCTTACGGCATTAGCCCAAATACCTCTCCGCTAAACGCTCCTAGAGGAATAGAGTCAATTGTCGAAAATGAGAAATGGCGCATATACTGGAACTTCATATTCTCGACAATTGTTTCTGTTGCGCACTCGATGCCTGACACAGTTCTCCTGGACTTCGAGAAACGAACCATGTTCGCTATCCAATTTTCGGCACCAGCTGACAAAAACGTCACAGCCAAGGAGAAAGAAAAGAAAGAGAGGTAAAAATACCTTATAAGGGAGTTGCGACGGTTATACCCGGAATATTCTGTTAAGCTAATCGTCTTTATCATCGGCGCTCTTGGAGGTGCCAAGGTTCAATTGGTTAATAGCCTGAAAAGCATCCCTGCGTGTCAACAAAATGCTGAGACACTTGCGGGGAAAATGCAGAAGGCGGTCGTCCTTGGGTCGCTCAAACGCCCTGAGGGTGCACGAGACTTTTGCCGGATCATCGTATTGAATTCGTTGCAGACTGTAACCACCCATCTCACGGTCGTGAGACGTGGTTACGGCTGAAATTTTACCGCGATTTCGCTATATTTCGCAAACTTTTAACTATATATATGTGTGTGGGTGTGTGTGACGCGCTCCGAAGAAAGAGCCCTTAGCAGCCGAACGTAAATTTTAGAGGAGAATCACGAGAAGTGGCGACGAGGCGATAGGACTTGTCCGATATTTCTTTCTCTGTTTACCACGCATACTGAGTTAGGTTCAGCGTCCCTGAGTTAGGGAGCCTTGGGGAAGAGAGACATAATGACTGCACTATTTCAACTCACAGCATTAAATCAATCGATCGACGACCGTATAGTTCATTCAGATCAATCCTTTTGCCTATTATTTTCAATGATATTATTGACTTTCGATTCGAAATGTCATTGGCTTTAAATAAATTATTACAATCGACTGAGGTTGGAAATAGGTTTAATATTCTATAATTAAATTATACAATACAAAATTACATTTCATCAGAAATAAACTGTATAATATATCTTATCACCTCATTTACAATGTCTGTTCTTATTTGAAAAAAAATAATACTTGATTGCATCAAAGAACTCAACCATTCCAAATCAGAGATAAAAACTAATCTTCTCTCTTTCTCTTCCATTTTGCATTTTTTGGACGTGGAGCTACAGCATCATTATTACTTAAATTTTAACAAAATGCACGTATCTCTTCGTATAAGCACCATTGACGTTCATTTGAACGTTCAGAAGATTTAATAATTTTTAATTTATCCGCTTTAATATTTAATTCCGACATTTCAGAGTGAACGATTTCTCGGAGTAAAGCTATAAATAATTTTGCTACAATTTGACCATTTGGAAAAAATTGAAATTTATGGTATTTGATGATTTTTGGAATATTTTCGAAATTTTGTTTTAAAAAGGCATTCCATTTGTTCAAATGCACCTTTCGATCGTTTGTCTAAGGATAAATTGGGAAAAGGCATATGTTGATTTCAAAATTCCAAAGTTCCTGTCTGGACTAAACTTTCTGTCCAGTCAAAAGAAAATTAAATTAAATTTTCTTGTTTTTTCCGATAGTTACGCGCACCAAAAAATGATGAATTACGGCATTATTTTTGTTTTGACCGACAGTTATCAGAAAACAGAACTTCATCTACAGGATTATTATCTAGATAATAGTCGAGCATGCTTAAAACTGATTCACTGTCTTTCCCTGCGTTATCTGCCTCATGAATTAAAAAATTGGTTTGTATACGAATCGCTTCATCATGAACCCCGAAAATGCCGCATTTACGGGCTATTTTGAAATATATTTTTCCGACCTACTGAGGACTAGAGGGGCAAGTCACATTTTGAGCGAAATCGAAAGAAATAACGAGACGCGACGAATTTTCTCCCGTTAGTGAATGAGTGCTTTGGTTCTGCAAAGATTGTAATATTCTCGTTGTTTTCTTGCCCTTTATAAACATTCATATATTATTATTATAAATATTATCAACAAGCGGTTAAAAATTACTACGCATTTTACTGAAATAAGCAAGAATAATGAAAAACATGTTAGTGAGAGCAAAATGCTCGGGAATTATTTTATTACAACGATTTTTGCAGAAATCGTCTGCATCGTGGGCATAAACTTGATCTCTTTTTACACTGTCGTTTAAATCTGCATCTCTGTACTGAAATGGATCCAAATCATATTTCTAAAATTACACAAATTAAAAAAAAATATATTTTTATGATGTATATTATTATAATAATTGCTAATTTTTCACGATTTATATTTTGTGTAATCTTTCAAAACTCAAGAACTTTGAAAAATGAACACGTTTTAAAATCAATCGTATTCCAATGCGATGAATTTCTGAACATCTGAGATGTACCCAACAAAGTGTTTTAATGAATAATTGTTGGAAATTCAACATCATGAAAATCTAATTTATTGCTTAATATTTTTCACGGCTCACCTTCCCGTATGAAAAAGAGGTATTGGTAAGTATAGGATCCAGTACTTTTTTCGCGAACAATTAAAGGATATCCAATACTTATTCGCGAAAAAAGTATTAGATCCATTACAGTAATAATGTACAGTAAAGTACGTTATTTTACATTAAATTTGAATTTTAAAAACGGCGAAACGACTTTGAGATTTTTTTTACTCCAGTACGAGTACTCCAGTCGAGTCTTCAGGTGGATAGTGCCCAATTGATCTGCGTCTACCTGCTTGTACTACCCCTACTATCCAACTTCCCCTCACGCAGCTGAGGGACCTCCAGACTGCTGCCACCGACTCTTGCCAGCGGGCGCTCTTTGTATATGTTTGGAAGTGTTATGGAATTTTCTTTAATACAATTTATCTGAAAATTCCAAAACTATAACTTACAGGGCTCGAACTCACGCTGCTATTGACACTAGTTAACACTATTTGTGAGCGATGTCACTATATTGCCTTCATGTAAAAGATTTAGTTGCCCTAAGAAGGAACGATTATTTGAATCCGGCAGGATTCGAACGCCGCACACTTCGGATTAAAATTCAACACTGTAACTACTGCGCTACGAAACCTGATAATTAATGGGTTTTCGAGTATTTGAGTTCAACTTTTGGACTTTTGGAAATTTTGGAGTTACATCAAAGAATTTGACGTGGTTAGTTTATTAGAAACGTGGGTAGAAGAAGAAGATTGGGAAAAAGTTGAACGGAAACTCCCGGGTAACTTTAAATGGAAACTATACAAGGCAAAAGGGAAAAGAAACAGAGGGCGAGCGAAGGGGGGGAAGTAGAGGGTTTACAGGAAAGGAGGGGGGTATCGAAGAGAGTATTGGCAGAAACTCAAAAGATCAGGTATGCAACAAAGACGGGAAGGAATAAATAGGATGGTTAGAAGAAAGAGGATATAATTTATTAAACGAAAACACAACGGGGGATGAAATGGGAGATACTTTAGAAGGAATGGGCTTGCAGGTTTGGAAGTTAAAAGAAGACATCACAATTCGTTCCGTCTCATCAACTTCACACAGTACAGTGTGAAGTTGCTGACAGGGAACAAATTCATGCTCTCGGGTGTACATGAGAATGGAATTACCAGGACAATTGTATCAAAGTATAATCTGAATATAAGAGGGTCAGCGTGCAAGGAAAAGCAAAATACTTAAGAGAAAAAAGTAAAAAGGAAAGTCAGAGGGTAATAGCGAGGATTAAATGTGAAAATGCGGAGGAATGGAACAGATACTGTTTAAATGAATATATCAGTAAAATGTGTAACAGATGACAGGCTAAAGTTGAAGATTGGATTGGTGTTTCTGTGGAAGTGAATGAGAAAGGAATGACAATCGGTAGACTGATGTATGAGAATGGGGGGTGGGTAGGTAGTGGATGGTGGAGACTTCTGGAGAAAGAGGAGAAAAAACAAAGGTGATTGGAGGAGGAATGGCTATAAGGAGAGTACTGTACGTAAAGAGACGTGAGAGGAGGAGCATGGATAGGTCAGATAGAACGGATAAAGGTGACGAAGAGGTGCACAGAGGCAAACTGAGGAAGGGCACGGATTTTTGTAATCCTTACCCTTTCTCGGATAAATAAAAAGGGATAATAGAGGTATAAGAACGAAAGAAGAAGCGCAGGCAGAAACATAAAAAGGGCGAGCTAAGGGCAGGTATATAGAGTATGAGATGAGTATGGAAGAAATGGTAATATATAATGTAAAAAGGTTATTATTTATTAACAAAGAATAAAAAATCGTCAGAAACATGGTAGACACATTATTCAATTTTTCCCTTTATTCTATAATAATCAAATTTAGAAAATACGTTGAATATAGTAAAACTAGCAATTGTCTTCCTCATTTCACATACTCCTCTCATCGAGCAAAAATGAAATTATTTAAGATTTTAAGGGTGATTGCCAAAAAGTGATGGGTATGAATTTTAAAAAGAAATAGATCCAAACAAGAGGCCGGATGATCTGACATACGGCCATGAAAATTAATAAGAATTTCAAAAATATTTTTCAAATATACACAGAACAGGTATAAATATCTTTTCATCATTTAAATCTCTTCAGCATTTAAAAATATCCTCTCATTTTATAGAATGATAAATTAATATTAAGAATGAAGTGAAATTTAATGTAAAATATCATGCACAACAGTATCAATGGCAACTTTGGGTGACAGGGTGAAAAACTTGTGGACAGACTTTGGAGTGGTTTTTGAAATCCTTAACTCCAAAATATTGAACTCTCTTCTTGAACATTATCTTTTTCAACTCAAAGATACCACTTTGCCGGTATGGAGTTAAGAACGTAGGCATATGCTCGGATAACTTATAAACTTTTTTACCTGAAAACGAACCCTCTAGGTTAAAAAAAGATACGTTGAGGCACTTTTGAAGTTTGAAAAACGCCCTCCAAGCCCCCATGAATTTGCATGTTACTAACAAACCCGCCAAGCCACAGCACGGCAGAATCATAATAATGCAGCCAAAAGTCCAAACCAAATTAAAATGAAAATCTAAATCAGCTATTATAGATTTTTGAGGTCACTGATGCAATTGTAATAAAAAAATCCAAAAAACCGAAAATACAAAAAAAAAAATGAAATTCCCACAAAAATATGTTATCAAAGGTTCTTAGGGTCTTCGATTATAAATTTCCTAACAAAAATACACACTTCCAAATTGTAGATCTAAAATGTGGGACACCTTGGCCAACAATAATATGGGATTTGAGTACGAATTTCTTATTAAAGGTGTTTGAGGTCGCGGCCCTACCGGTCGAACGGCATTGAAACAGCGCTGGGTCTCAGTGCCATTTTAGGGACTATTTATGCCGATTTCGGCAACCTAAATGGCACTGTGAGTGATGCGACGCACATTGTGCCAAAAAGTACTTTTTTTGACAAAAATAAGTCAGTACAATAACTATTCTTTAACGATTAATAATGTGTTGCAGTAACAAAAAATAATTATTTATAATGTTATAAACAAACTTATGAACAAGTGTCATTTTTTCGTGATTTGCAATGATTTAGTTATTGAAATTCATAGAGTTTGTATAAAATATGAGTGAAATTGGTGTATGATTACGATTAGTTAAAACTAGCTCCTCTTTTGCAATTTTTTAAATAATGCTTGTAAACAAATACACAGTTGGAGGATGTCTGAATGAATAGGCTTAATTGTTTATACGGATTCGACATAAAATGTCTTGCCAGTGACATTTTGCTGTCATAGTTTTTGAATTAACAATATCTGTTAATAATTTAAACAATTTCTATAAACAAAAAGGAAACACGTTAAAAAATAACAATTCAATTATAATGAAAAAAGTTAAGACATCCGGAATTATCGAAACCGGTAGATTCTGAATATCTTACTTTCGCAGCGGTAATTTCAAACATTTTAATTTTTAATGTTTAATCACTTTCAGCTGTTCTACTTTCTAGGTCAGTTGCCGGTATAAAGTGAACAACTGTAGGCATTTAAAACTGAAATCTGCCCGAGTAAATTCTTCGACTTGGTTTCGACTCGAATTTCCCCCAATCAAAACAGGCTGACGTCGAAAAGTTCGACTTCAGCATGTCTCATTTTTGAGACGCAGCCAGAAATCGATGTCTTGGAGACGAACTCAAGACATCACCAAGTCGAACTCAAGTCGAAGCATTTTTAATCGGGTGAGTAGCTTTAAACGAGCAGGACTGAAACGGACCACAGTGGGGAAAAGTGATATTTTTTTTGTCCAAATTCATTATCTCTCGATAGGAATATCAGAGAGAAATGAATCTTTTTTTTTGGATAAAATGTACATGTGCATTTTGCAGCGCTACAAGGTGCGGTTCAAGTTCCGTTCGATTGGCAGGGTGATTACGTATTTCGTGATAAAAAAGCTTTTTTCTTGTACGGATAAATGCCATGTCTAAAGTAATACAAAAAATACTATAATTCCAACTCTAAACTTTTAGTGGTACCAGGAAGAATTCGTCAGATATATTTTGTATATATTTTATCGATTATTATTTTTTGAGCTCTCTAATAGTATTATAAAGCATAAATTTACCTTATATTACGCAGTAGGACTAACACCAACTAGAATTCTATTTTAAGTTTTTACAGTAAATAATTATTATGTAATTGTAGTCATTTATTTATGTCGGTATTCACAAACATTGCAATGAAACTTGCAAGTCCATGGAACTTATTCGTCTAAGAATTAGCTTATAGTTTTTTTTTTAATTTTTCTTATATTTAAAGTTACATATGTGCATACTAAAATTCTTCATTTCTTGGATGACAGAACGGCCACACTGTGCGTAAGTTTTGAGTTACATAAATTGAAAAATGTATTAAGGTCTAAAGATTAATCCGTATCATTTAATTTTCTGATCAGAAAGAGTTTAAATTTATAATAAATATGTACATCACGTCAAAATAAGTAAACACAGTGTGACAATTTTTACACTAAGGTAATAAATATATTTTTCAGTGAAATATGATAAGGAGTTACGTAGTTGTCTCCTTCAAATTCTTTAGATGACCTTTTCAGCCTTTCTTTCCTTTTCCATATTTCCAGAAAACAATTAAAGTTTTGTTTCAAACAGAGGCAGAAACTTATTTGAACCGATGCTATTGCTCTCGAAGAGGTAATTTGAATGTATTTCGTGTGGAAATCCGGGGAAAATCAGTACAAAAAAAGGTTTTATATACATCACGCGAATTCAATTCAAATTTCAACTTGAAATTTGCTGGAATTATTTTCACTTGGTTTTATCTGATTCGGAAAAGCGTGGTTAAGAAAAGGCTAAGAATGTCTGTAAGTTTATTTAAACTAAGTAAGTTTATTTATGCTAATAAATAAATATAAATGTTAACATACGAAAGCCGGAAGAATAATTTCACACAAACCAAACTTGGCTCGTGAGTGACACAGCGTTCATTTGTATTACTGACGCATGTGGCACTCCCGACGTCCCAGGACGGAATCAAATAGTCAAAACTTTGCCGCTGCCGTTTACATTGCAGCTTGGGGGCATGGTTACAATTTTTTAATTAGAGTTAGAAAGTTCTCTGAGATTTAAAGATTTTTATTGTTTTTAAAAAGTTTTTTGTAGTTTATAATAAATAAAGTATAATAAACGAATCAATCTCTTTATTTCTGTCATTATTTTATGATAACTCCGTTGTGGAATTATTAAATTGTAATATGAAAAGACTGACTTCAGTTGGTATAGCTTATGGTATTCATTTAAAAGTAAACGTGATCATAAATTTATAAAATACTGACATTGTGCAAATAATTTTTTCATAAGTTATCATCATATGGAGACGTAATGCACGAGACAATGTTAATTTTAAAATCAATAGAAGTAGGTAAAAATTACGTTGAATAACCAAATTATGTTACTGTCAAGTTAAAGAGAAGTCTATTTACAATAAAACATTCTTTAACATTGTAAACATTTCGATGTATTTCATTACTCATGACAACTTGGTGTACCTTTTCACGGACCTCAATTTTTATTATCCATTGAATTTCACATACACGCAGAAAAAAGAACCTTACATTTTACTGAAAACCAACTTAAATCTACTGATCTTCCAAGTAGGTATATGGACAACACGACAGTTCAGTAAATTTTACAATTATGGGCAACTAAATATGACTATCATTGATGGTTATCAGTACCGATTTTCAAGTGCTGCTGACCTGCGGATCAGTATATTTTACCGATCCAGTCGCTATTCTGCACTGTTCCTCGATGCTGCAATTACGAATTATCATGTCACTTTGACGGATAATATAAACAGATCTACCTTATTTTAACGGTACAGACTATAGTTTGGACGGCTCTATAAATTGTAAAAAAATATTGCTAAAGATAATTAATAAATAAACACTCGGTTAATGCTGAGATATATATTCGGATATACTTATAATTAAGCGGTGTTTGTAAGTTACAATGCTTATAATACAATTAAAATTTCGCACGCAACGGAGGGGATTCGAACGCATAAACCTTAGTACGCAAGCAGATTAGCTTAACCACTACACTATTACACGAGTTGCGATCTGTGAAATAATTCCGAATACTTTTGAATACGCGTCCATGCCATTGCGGAACACGACAAAAGTTCTCGCATTTACCCCATATCCATACAAGTCAGCTGGAACAGTCGCGGAACGCAAATACGTCTTGCTCCAATAAACTTTCAACTGTACGCGACCTGTGAATAAGACGTGCCATCCAAAATTGTGTTATTTATTATAAAACCCCTTCATTGCTAAGTGGGGATATGGAGTAATGTGACGACTGTTACAGAAAAGTCAAAAGTAAATGTTTTTTAGGTGATACAATCCATCCATTGTCGATGGCGCCATGAATTCATCCGGTGGTCCGCGCGGATAGGTTGCGTTATTACGACTTTGAGGGCGACCTAAACAAGCTATTTGGATCGGTAGCATGTACCGATCCTTCTGTAATGTTTACTGCACCACTATTGTAATCTCGGTTCAGTGGATTTTACATATCTTACCGTATTTCATACTAGGGAATAGAGGTTTATTTTACTAAAGGATTACCCTTAAATTCACCCTAACTTCACTGTGATATTTACGAAATGCTAAGTGCTTTTGACATTTTCACCCCTTCATTAAGAGCAGTTTTTACTGTTACGGTTACAAGAAACACTTTACATTTCTTGATTAGTAAATATTAAATTTCTTTTTTCTGCGTGTAGGGTTCACATCTTGGTTCGTGAACAATCAGATTTGCCATAAAGCAACAAGATAACTAGAAAATAAATCTATATAAAATATTAATTCCACTATTAATTCAAAATCCATGGTCCGTTAAAAGACACCATTTGTCAGATATTTGAGTTAAGAATGTTTAAAACAAATCTTCTCAAAAGGGAAGATTTGTCGGTCATATTACCCTACCGCTATTGAGGTAATATTCCCTCTTTAAAACTATAGTTTTGATGGCTTTTTGTACGAAATAACAGTACAAGTCAGCTGGGGGCGACACATTTCCCCTCAATACAGCCAAATCTGTCGTCATTGATGGCGACTGCCATAAACGGACGTATTATATTTTTTCTTCAAACGTAAAATTTACCCACTTTCGGTCACTTCCTGGACATAAGTATAATGACATAAAGAAACGGGAAGAAAGAGGAAGCATGTCTGTCGAGTGCTGAAAGCGTAACGAGTGAGCCTCAGTAAAAATTGGCTCCGGCCCAGGGAATCGAATCCTTGGCCACTGGCTCAATGTCCGAGGCGCTACCACAGTCATCCGAACACCTTATTGCCTCCCCGCTAACACTCTGTCAGTCTTCGGGATGGAAATGAGGAAGCTATGTAATGTGTACCATGCACCACGTTACAAACGTCACACGATAGAGCATAAATTCAAGCGATTCCCCATAAAAGCCCCGAAATAGAATATTACAAAAATGTTAATATATTTATCAATTTTTCATTTTGCGTACTTTTTTGTTTATAATTTTTAAACGAAGTCTTCTAAAATTTTGAAACGTGAAAAATGACTGGGATTTAAAGTGGTCAAATTTTTTTAAATCTAACTTTAAGGTTATTCAAGATAACATTTTCTCCCGTGGGCAGAAATTGATCAAGGCAGGCGCTGAAAGCAAGAGCATGAGTTTCTAGTAAGGTAATAAACAACCCATACAATTACCTCATCCATTAACGCTTGGTTCGTCAAAAAATTGGATATCTTGCACACTCGAAAGGGTTCCGGTATAATTTCCAAATGCTGAGTTCTTACAGCCGTGCAATTGTGCCAGTGCATGAAAAATAGTTGTTGAAATTCAGTATTGTATATATGGTCTGTAATTACGGACTGCTTGCATTTTTTCGATCTTGGCTCGTCTTGGGCCATATTCTCCAGTAAAATTCGATGTTCAATATGCGGCCTCCGATACAGAATATCCTCTACAAAATTTCCAATCCGACTACATAAAAACCTTCTTCTTTTGAATATATCACAGTGTTTCTGTGTGTAACACTTTTCAAGTCTCCATACGCTTAACTTGCATCTTCAGTTCAATGAGGACAGTCAATACCACTGCTCCAAATCTCTCAAGCTTCTAAAGCATAGTTTTCCCTGAAAAAAGTTTTGCTACTGATTCCCAGTCGTTGGTTTCTTTATAAATTATGTATAATAAAATAGTTGAGGGTAAGTTATAAAAATTGGCATCAGTTGTACATTATTGAATGTTTGGGCATTGTTGTTATTAATAAAAGTCATGAAATGTCAGACACTTACGTAGGGTACGTGACCGCTAGAAAGCAAGAAAGAAATTGTCAGTTATTTCCCCTTTTACAAACTAATTTTCCGGTGCTTCAAATAAAAAAATTCAAGCATTTAAAGCTGAACACTCTTTATTTGAAGTAATTAAAACTAAACTACAAATTAAAGTAGTCAAAGTAGGGCTCTTCTGAGTTCAAAACATTACAAATGAAAACTTGAAACATTTAAAATTCAGGAATTTTGAGTTAAGACGTTCAATAATGTATGAGCAGACAACCGATTAGCACAACTGTGAAGTATGCTAACGAGTACAGCTTGCCCTTCAGATGCGGAGAACCGTCGCCTCGGCCCGGCAGTGAGGGGATCGCGAAGCAACGTGCGTGCCCGGCGTGCGTACGCACGCTTTCCGCTAGTCTAACCGGAGTTCTTCGCATGTGAGAGCCGAGCTGCGCTCGCTAGCTAACTTCACAGTTGTGCTAATCCGCACTCTATGTACGAGTATCAAATGAAAGCCTTATAATTTGAATATATTTAATTTTAGGAATTAAATTAGACATTACATCAAAATGAATTTATGTATTTATATCGGCCCGACAATATAACCAGGTGTCGCCCATCCCCTCAGTTTTCCAATTAAAAGTAAATGGGGAAATCTCATTTATTACGGATATTAAAATGTGTTGAGATAAGCACTTAAAGAAAAACAATGCACATGCAGGATTTATAGTTTGTTGGTAAAAAAGTAACTGAGTCATGATTATTAGTTGTTGAGCACCAAATACGTATAATTTATTCAAAAGAGAGTCAAAGTTTTTGCCTTCTAGCAAAGGCTACATAAAACTCACACAATTAATTTAAATAAGACGAGTAAGAGGTACCGACTCGAACTTCGTAACGTTCGACACTGACCCTGACCACCTCAATTCGTCCGGTGAGGAGAGGAGATAACAGGGTAGACAAGCAAAGGTTCATACCTACGCAAACGCTAGAAAGAGACAATAACACTCACGCAGCACACAGTCATACAATACAAATACAATTAGAGAAAACCGACATGTATTATCCGGAACATTCCCCCCCCCCTTTTTCGGTGATAAAAAAAAAACGAAAAATGACACTAATTATATCCACACAAAAAAAAAGTTCACGTGGTAGGTTGCACCTCCGAAGGGTGAACCGGCAAGACACACAACTTTACAATGGGTCTATCAAGAGTCCCATTAGTAGTTCGCAGAGTGACGGATCTAACATAACCTTCAGCGTCCGGACGTAAAGCAATGACGCGACCTAGAGCCCACTTTGTTGGAGGCAGATTTTCATGCAAGATGAGCACGAGATCATCAATCTTGATTGGAGGCATAGGCTTCTGCCACTTCGGACGAGTTTGCAGTTCTTGCAGGTATTCAGAGGACCATCTAGTCCAGAAATCTTCATACATCTGTCTGGTAAGCTGCCAGCGTTGGAGTCTATTTTGCTTAAGATCTATGAGAGATGGTTCTGGAACTGTGAAGATTGGAGAACCGATCAAGAAATGACTCGGTGTCAACGGTACCAGATCACTCGGATCATCACTCTGAGCTTGTAGTGGACGTGAGTTCAGGCAAGCTTCCACCTGTGTGAGGAAAGTTGTCATTTCCTCAAAAGTCAGAGTAGTATCTCCCACTACTCGACGAAGATGATGTTTCACAGAGCGGACAGCTGCTTCCCAAAGTCCTCCGAAGTGTGGGGCGGCTGGAGGGTTGAAGCGCCACGTAGTTCCATTGTCAGCAAGATAACGGCTGATGGTCGCAGAGACAGCAGAGGCCTCATCAAAAAGTGTACGGAGCTGTTTATCAGCCCCCACAAAATTAGTACCGCAGTCGCTGTAGAGAAAGGAGCTTATCCCACGTCGAGCAGTAAATCGTTTGTAAGCCGCTATGAAGCCATCAGCGGTGTAGTCCGAGCACGCCTCCAAATGGACTGCTCTCGTAGCGAAACAAACAAAAACTACAATGTAGCCCTTGTACGACTTGTGGCCTCGACCTTTTGTAGTTCTCATCCAAATGGGACCCACGTAATCCAGACCGCTTATAGCAAAGGGTCTAGACGGTCGAGTAACTCTATGAGTAGGCAGTTGACCCATAAGTTGAGTGCAGGTGGTTGCACGATGTCGAGCGCAAGTAACGCAACGACTCAAGACCTTCTTTACAACACAACGTCCTGTGATGATCCAATACTGTCTCCGTAAATAAGACAACGTAAGTTGGGGTCCTCCATGTAACACGGCTTGATGCCCATTTCGAACTATGAGTGTGGTGAGCATAGAGTCTTTGGGTAGAATATAAGGCCATCGTTCGTCGAAGTCCAAAACAGCATGTTTCAAACGACCTCCCAGTCGTAGTAAGCCGTCAGAGTCCAAAAACGGCAGCAAACGAAGTAATGGACTTTTTGTAGTAACTGGAAGTTGTTTGCGCAGCAACTTAAGCTCTTCGAAGAAGTGTCGGCGTTGTTCATACCCAATCAGATGGCATCGAGCACGTTTCAAAACGTCTGGGTTAAGCCTACATGGAGGGAAGTCAATGGATTTCTTTTGCAACCGGTCGAAGAATCGTAGACAGAGAGCAGTAATGCGAAGTAGTTTCGTAAAGGTCGAGTATCGACCCAGCAGGGACCACGGTGGATCAAGTTCAACCGTTGCAGCATGGACAACGGTCCTTTCCTCTCTGTTGATGCTCGGATCTATCGAGCTCGTAGAAGATGGCCAAAAAGTGGGTGGTTGTGATAACCAAAGTGGTCCAGCCCACCAGAGTGGATGGCTCTCCAAAAGTAAAGGAGAAATTCCTCGAGACGCACAATCAGCTGGATTATCAGTCCCTGGAACATGATGCCAGATAGCGTCAGGCAAAAGAGTCTGTATTTCCGAGACCCGATTCGAAATATATGTCATCCATCGTAGAGGATGGCCTCGGATCCAATCGAGAGTATTTGCCGAGTCGGACCATAGATGACTCGGCACCGTAGTGGGTAGATTCAAGACCGAGCGAACATGAACTACCAGCCGAACAAGCAGAACAGCTGCACAAAGTTCTAAACGAGGCAAAGATGTCTCCTTAAGGCGAGCAACCTTAGTCTTGGCTATAACGAGCGAGACTCGTATCTTATCTGAAGGAGTTAGGATCCTTAGATAGACAACTGCACCGATAGCCTTCTCCGACGCGTCTCCAAAGCCGTGAAGTTCGCAGCCAGACACGTCCGAAGAACATCCCAACCAACGAGGGATGCTGAGCGATGACAGTTCAGGAAGCTCGTTCCTGTACTTCCCCCACGTAGCAATATGATCAGTAGGCAAAGGCCCATCCCAATCTATTTTAAGCTTCCATAAACTCTGCATAAAAATTTTGGCTTTAACTGAGACTGGTGCAAGCCATCCAAGCGGATCAAAGAGACGAGCTATCTCGGAGAAAACGCTCCTTTTTGTTGGTGTCCCAGACTCCTCAGGAAGTTGAACCTGAAACTTAAAACAGTCCGAAACAGGTTGCCAAAGAATTCCGAGAGCTCTGTGAGTTGGTTCTTGAGTAAATTCATAAGACGATGCTTTTTCTTTGTAATTTTCCGGGACTCCTTGTAGAATATCCTCGCAGTTCGACAACCATTTCTTCAAGATGAAACCGCCCGCCTTGAGCAGCAGAGTCACTTGGCGGCGTTTCTCTATGGATGTAGCGATGTCGTAGGCTCCGGAAAGTACATCATCCACATAAATTTCGTTCTTCAGAATATCCGTGGCCAAAGGAAAGTTGATTCCTTCGTCCTCTGTCAGTTGATGTAAAGTACGGATCGCCAAGTAAGGAGAGGAAGCAAATCCGAAAGTTACGGTGTTCAGAAAGTATGTCTGGAGTTCGTCGTCAGGATTTGACCTCCAAAGTATCTTCTGGTAGGTGCGGTCTTCAGGATGGATCCAAATACGTCGGAACATCTTCTCAATATCCGCTGTGAAGACGATCGGGTAGGATCTCCAACGAAGTATGACGTCTTGAAGTTCTGTTTGAAGTTTCGGCCCCGAGTGCAGTAGCTCATTCAGAGAAATACCCAAATCAGTTCGCTGAGAAGCATTGAAAACCGGTCTCAATTTTGTAGTAGAACTGGTTTCCTTGATGACGCAGTGGTGCGGTAAAAAATAACCCTGAGTAGCTTGTAGCTCATCAGGATTAGACACTAAGTCCATCTCACCTAAAACCGCATACTCCTGTATGCTCTGTGCGTAAGATTGATGCAGAACAGGATCTCGTCGAAAACGCCTCTCGAGGTTCAAGAACATTCTATGAGCGGCAGAACGAGAATCTCCCAGATTCATCGACCGATCCTTGATTGGAAGTCGAACAATGTAACGGCCCTCTTCGGAACGCTGATAAGTGGAGACAAAAAGTTTCTCACACTCCTCCTCATCAAGAGTGAACTTAGGAGATACAGTCGGTAGATCCTCCTGTACAACAAATCGACGCAGTAGGTCTAACAATTCGTGATCAACTGTACATTGTAGTCCAACAATCTGACGAGTAAAAGAAGAAGGTTCCTCAGAAAATAGACCGGACAAAATCCAGCCCAAAGAAGTTTGCTGAGCCGTGGGAGAACCCAAAGGACCCTTTCGGACTCCTTCCTCAATGACGTATGAGTAAACCTCTGCACCTAAAATCATGTCAATCGAGTCACCACGATCGACAAGCGGATCCGCCAATTCCAGTCCCTGAATGTGGAGCCAATGATCCGTAGAAATACCACGAGGGGGTGCATAAGACGTAAGCTTCGGTAAAACAATACAGCGTACATTAAAACTAGCCTCAGGATTAACACATGACGTCACCCTAACATTTACCAAACCTCGAGAGGCTTTTGTGCGTTGGTCGCCGACGCCCCCCACTGTGACGATGGCACGAAGTCGTTTTAACTTAAGTCTCCTAGCAAGGGACTCAGAAACAAAAGACGCTTGAGCGCCCTGATCGAGAAGTGCTCGAGAAGGATATAAATAGCCATCTGATCCTTCAGTGGAAACGATTGCTGTGGCTAGAAGTACGGGCCCATCTAGTCATAGAGGAGCTTTAGCAACATGCGAATTGACAGAAGACTTAGCGGGTATAAACGCGGTGCTATTTACATTTAAATTAGACGTGGTAGGCACAGCTGTAGTAACAGATTCACTTCCTGAAGCGTTACTAGTGGTCCGATGTAGCATGGTATGATGTTGACCGGAGCAAGTTTGATAACGCTTGGGTGAGACACACTCTCGGATCATATGTTTTCCCAAGCAATTAAAACATAACCCACACTTACGAATTAGTTCTCGTCGCTGATCAGGAGTCTTGGATCTAAAAATACTACAAAACAAAACAAAGTGCTTACCCGGGCATAGCGGACAACCACCCTCTTTTAGTGCAGCACCATGAGCTTGTGTGTGAAAACCCTTCTTACCAGATTTGATACCTGTCATTTTAAATTTACTTTCGGTAAACGAATGCTTGAATTGAGAACCTTCCCCAAACTCAAGTGACTCCAAAGCGTTCACTCGTGAAACTAAAAATGTCCTTAAAGTCTCGAACGAAGGATTAGTAGGAAGTGATCCTGTTTTTTCTTCCCAAGCCTTGCGGGAAGAGCGGTCTAAACGGTTCACTGTCATGTAAACCAGAATATCATCCCAGTATTTCGTTGGTCTGTTCATGGAGGTAAGTCCACCAATCACTTCACAAGTGTCATTTAAGAGAGTACGAAGTCCCGAAACATGCTCCTTAGTGACAGGTTCTATCCCGAAAAGTTTCCCTAAATACGCGTTGATGAGGGCCCGTTCACTATCGTAGCGATCCATAAGTGTTGTCCATGCGCGCTCCAGGTTATCCCCAGTGATACTTATATTAACTAACAGCTGAGCAGGCTCATCTGTCAAACTTGCCTTCAAGTAATGCAGTTTCTGGACTGACGGCAAAGTAGCGTCATCCTTTACCATGGAACAAAACATATCCCGGAAAGCAGGCCATGCAGTGAAATCACCGGAAAACTTGGGTAATTCCAATTGTGGAAACATCTTTTTCACTTGTGTTAAAGGAGCATCATTGATAGCGGGGGGTGTACCCTTGGAAGAGGAAGAAGCACCAAGTGCGTCCAACTCGTCCTGTATATACACCTTCGCAACAACATATTTTTCCTCTCCTTTAGTAAACAAATCTTGCGCAAAATATGGATCGGTTGAATTGTCCTCACGCACAATGAGAAGCTGATCATGGTTTGTACAAAACTTGGACCACTTCTTTTCCAAGTTTTCCAAGTGTACGTTGAGGACGTTCTTGGAAATATTCGTTTTACCGGACTTTTTCAAATTAGAAATTGCATTGCAGATGAGTTCGTAAATCCCATACTGCTGAGCAATACAGTCCTTAACGCTCATTTTGATACGGCAGTACAGTCAACAAACGTACAAACAATAGAAAAATCGAATAAAATCGATACACTTTAAAAGTTGAACAAAAGATAGAATGTTAAAATTCGAATAGAATCGAAACACGTTAAAAAAGTCAAAAAGTCTAAGAAAAAAAACACAATCCTGTCAGTATGACAGCGAAACACTGCACAGTA
>CAKNYM010051311.1:94799-125732 GCA_932195095.1 Andricus curvator
TTCATTAAAAAATAAAAGTCAAAATTCGAATAAAGTCGAAACACGTTAAAAAGTCAAAAAAAGTTCAAGAAAAACACAACTCTGTCAGTATGACAGCGGAGCACTATACAGTTTTAGAATGAAGGTGTCGAATATTACGAAGCACAGCGCTGCAAGGTGTCAGCTGTTCAAAAGTCTTCAAACACTTACCAAACGTAGAGTAGGATAAGTACCTGCTATCGCAAACCTGTCATTCTGTGAAGCGACTTGTGGGCAGTGATGGTCTGCCGATCAACACCAAACATTGCGCACGCACCGGCGTAGGGATACACATCGTACGAGCAAGTGTAACGAGGCACCTGTTGACCAGCGCGCGGGACGTGTTCTCGTGACGTCAGGTATCGATCGCCGAAAATTGCCTTCACGACACTATCACCGTGCGATTTCGCAACAAGACGCTCGAAATCCGCCACATTTACCTTTTTCACAGAACCGCCTTTGCGATGCACCTTTAGAACACCTCACATTAGTCACTTTAATCCTGAAACGAACACTGTAATCCACCAGCTGAAGCCCTCATCCGGCTCGAAGGACCAATAATGTTGAGATAAGCACTTAAGGAAAAACAATGCACATGCAGGATTTATAGTTTGTTGGTAAAAAAGTAACTGAGTCATGATTATTAGTTGTTGAGCACCAAATACGTATAATTTATTCAAAAGAGAGTCAAAGTTTTTGCCTTCTAGCAAAGGCTACATAAAACTCACACAATTAATTTAAATAAGACGAGTAAGAGGTACCGACTCGAACTTCGTAACGTTCGACACTGACCCTGACCACCTCAATTCGTCCGGTGAGGAGAGGAGATAACAGGGTAGACAAGCAAAGGTTCATACCTACGCAAACGCTAGAAAGAGACAATAACACTCACGCAGCACACAGTCATACAATACAAATACAATTAGAGAAAACCGACATGTATTATCCGGAACAAAATGGAAGACGTAGTGAAAATTACAGAGAACTTTTAAAAACAGTTCTCCGAATGTGACGTATGTATTGATTTTTTAATTTGGCCCCTCCCACTCACTTGCAGTATGTCCTAAAAAGCACCCTCTAAACGAGAATAAACTATTTTGCGGTATATTAGCCGTAATTATTAATTTTTCGTAGTTTTTTTATAGATTATTTTTAATAGAGAAATTAAAAAGTCTTATGTCATTGTTCATTAATTATTAATCGTTTAAGGGTATGTGACACAGTCAAATACCTATATTACCGACCTCACTTTTTCAGTTTATTAAATTTTTTTTTTTGAACCTAAAATCTTTTCTTGTAAATAGAATACGCGGTGTTCTTACAATAATATTTTATAAAAGTTGTGTCCAGCATAAAAGTTGAGTGAAATATGTTGTTTCAATGTTGAATTATGCAAGTATTTAAATCATTATTGGCCTCGCTTAGTGGCCGCCAGACTTTGCATTTTCGTGCTCATCGCGAATACCGACCGAACTGGCAACCTTTGTTGACATTTAGTTGGAATTTTTCTTTTTGCATCTTTTATACTCAAATGACGTACATAAACGTAATTTACTGTCGGCTCTTGCATTTCTCAAAGTTTGAGGCCGATATTTTACTCAAAAAAAAAGTTTTTAGGTTCAAAAAATATCAAGGTACAAAGACAGTATGTGCAAGAATGGTCGCAGTTTTCATTTCTTTGTAAATAATTTTTAGTGAAATTTCTACTCAAAAAAAGTACATAAACGTAGTTTATGGTCTTCTGATACATATTACAAAGTTTCAGTCGGATATTCTATTTACAAAAAAAGATTTTAGGTTGAAAAAAAATTTAATAAACTGAAAAAGTGAGGTCGGTAATATAGGTATTTGACTGTGTCACATGCCCTTAAAGGAAGTTATTTGTTTAAATAAGTATTTTCTCACATTTTATAGTAAATTATCGGTATCTTTATAACGACATGAACTCTTAGACAACATGAAAAATCAATATAGTTGATTTAATTTGTTGTAAAGTTTTTAAATAATTGTTTATTGTTGAAATGTAACTTTTGACCAGAATAAGACTAAAAAAAATTAGTTTATGCAAACATTTTTCAACACATAGAAAATGAAAACGTGCAATTAATTCAATTTGTCGTTAATTATTTAAGCCATTGTTTATTGTTTAAATGTAACTTTTTACACGACGTAAAAGGCAAAAAAAGTGTACATTTAATTACTATTAGTTTTTTTTTAATTTTCGTATTCCGTCGAAATCGTCAAAGGTGTTTGAACGGTTATAATCAATTAAGAAATGCAGAAGTATTAACTCTAATGTTGACGTTGAAAAATTATTTTTATAAATAACAATAAAGTTACATTTAAACAAAAACAAAAAAGTGAATTGAACATTTTGATTTTCGATTTAAACTACAGTGAACTATTGCTTATTCCAAGGCACACCTATTCCAAGGCTTACCTATTCCAACTCTCCAATGCTGGGATATTCCAAATGACGCAGTTCCGTCACCTCCCACCACGGACCCTGTACGGTCTCGCGCGCGTCAGTGGCTGACCAATTAAAAAGAGGCCCGAAGAGCGGGAAGCCCTTTTTGGTTTGAATTGAGTATTTTAGCATGACGTCATGGAAATGAATATACCTTTTTGGAGAAAATATTCTAAACGTAAAAGTAAGTCATAAATGTATGAATAGTAATATTTGACGACCTTTCAGTGTCTCGAAATAAAATATCCAAAATTTGAGGTTAGTGTATCAGATCGATTTGATCAGATTCAGGTACTCTAACCTCAAATTTCGGATATGTGATTGTATTTCGTGAAACTGAAAGGTCTTCCACTGATAACAGGATGAGGCAGAATTGCGCAAATGCATTCTACACTTTAAAAATATTACTATTCAGAAATTTATAACTTTCTTTTACGATTAGAATATTTTCTCCAAAAAGGCGTATACATTCCCATGTCAAGATGTACCAACTATGCTAACCTTCCTGATATTTCCACCTATCCACCTATCCGCTTACAGCGCGGGCATCGATGCAAGGCCGGAGCATCCAATGAACGTCGCTTGAGAAAATCACCCCACGACTTAGGGTAGAGGTGGAGTCCCCTCCAACCTTGAAGAACCCCAATGTTTACGTTTCGCGGCCCTTGGAATAGGTAAGAGTTCACTGTAATTAGTTCATGTTATTTAGAAAAGGTATACATTTGTTATTATTTTTCGAAGAATGTTGTTTAAACAGTTTGTTGAAAAATTTGCAAAAAATTACATTTTTCTGACTAATCCTTAAATTTAAACAATCAAAAATTGTTTGAACAATTTTAAAAAATGTAATCGACCATATTGATTTTTTATAGTGAAATTCACCTCTGATATATGCGAAATTGCATTATAACAGAGTGTCCATTTTACATTTTTACCAATTTCAAAGTTTACCATTTGTATATTTTATAAGATAAAAATATGAAAATCACGCGTTTTGTTTAAAAATAATTCTAGAATTTAGTTGAATTAATAAAGTCCATGTTGGAACTAATGGAATATAGTAACCGCGTATGATAAAAAGGTCAAAAGAAACAAACACTATGTGTGAAATAAATATATGAACTGTATATTTGAATGTACAAAGGAACTGTGATACAATACTGGAAACTTTAGAATGGAAATGAAAATGAAAATTGGATCTTTACTGTATATCTTAAGTGTATTTACCTCTGCGTGCTACCCGACGGCTTGTCACGACAGAACTGAACTATGCAAAGGCCCTCAGGCCCTTTGCCTATGGTCCTGATAAGAGGGCACAGCCTATCTTCTCTTCTCGCTCTTTTATCACACTTAAATATATATCGCAATAATCGTTGCAATTCCAACAGTCCACGTAAGACGTATAGAAAAATTGTGATTGGATCGTGAAGTTTGTCCGACAATTTACGTGTAGCTGGTGTAACGGTATCATTTTTTACTTAGAAAGGGCCAAAAACATTTACAAACTATTTTTGTTTCGGGACAATTGATGTTTAATCTTTAAGGAAGAATCTAATTCCATGCCCCCTCTCTATTTATTAATATAAGCAAAGTTATTTCTTTATATAAATAAGAAAATTCGTTTGCACAAACAAAATGTCGCTGGTGTAACGAGCAAGGCTTCTTACAAAATTAATTGAGAAAAAAAAATAAATACATTATAGATGTCTTATTTTCAATTATATGAATGCACTCATAAGTAGGAATATCAACTTTACGCATTTGAAAATTCTGAATTATGTGTAAACTGTGAGTTTTTTATCCGGTGGTTATGTGGTAAAAGTGCTGAAATTATGCAGACATTATGAGCATTAAAATACAGATTTATGCAGTGTTATTCACCGTAAGCTGACTCGCGGGCATAATTTTTGGCAAGGTATAGTTAAAAAGGTTTGATTGCTAATAATCTGAATGCGTTCTTTGACGAACAACTTTCAGAATTAAAAACTCAGAATTTACATTTTAGGCAACAATTTAAGTACATAAATCTCTAGAACAAATCAATTCCAAAACCTAATTTTTTTTTTTTTTTTGGAAAATAGTACAAAAAACACGTTTGCGTGAATTTTTTATTTCCAGTGCATCTGAGAACAAAAAGTTTTTTTGTTGATTTTTTGCGAAAAATCACTACTTTTTAGAGATTACTCTGTACCACTGAATCTATCAATTTTATGAAAAAGTATTCCACAGATGAGTGAAAGTGATCTCAATTTGCAGTAATTCAAATAAAGAAAAAATCCTACCTCTAACAGGTCATAAGTTATGATCTCTCAAAGTTGATAATTTTCGGCATTTTTTTAGGGGTAAATCACATGGCTTCAGTTTTATCAACGTAAGTCGTTTCAAGTTGAATCTAGAAAAACGGGTTTTTTGAAATGACCGTCACCCGGAATTTATTGCAGAAAGAATGTTTTCTCCTTATTTTTTTTTTTTTTATTAATTTTACGCAGAATTTTGTCTACTTGAATTTTGGTAGGAACATTTTATTCTCGGATGCAACGGAGGGACACAATCCGCGCAAACGTGATTTTTTTGGGTAACTTTTTCAACAACAAAAAATCGGGTTTAGCTGATGTGTTCTACAGATTTTAGAGTATAAATAAGGACCCCACGAAGAGTTTTTTAACTGACCTTTGGAATTAAGTTCGAGTAAAAGCATCACATGCTTGGACTGCTCACACACCCTCCGTTCTAGAAGGGTCGCTTTTTGAGGAGACTAAAAGAGGATAGAGATAAGTTGCGGAGGTTTTATTTAGAAATTGTGTATTATGAGTTGTCCTAAAATTTAAGAAAAAAAAAGCTTTCCACTGGTTTAATTATTCCCAAGATACAGTAAATAACCTCAAATTTACACATTTTTGAAAACACATTAATAGACAATGGCCTCAAGCAAACGGATGTACACGAGTGAGAATATAATTGAAAGGTAGAATGCCATAAGGACCTAACCCACATTTTTACAATTTTACAAGAGAGGCAAAAATCTTAATAAAAAATCGAATTTTGAATTTAAAAAAAAGCACTTTTGAGATAAATCAGTGTTGAACTGATCCCTTAAAAGTTTGATTAGGAGATGTTCTTAGGTTCCGAGAAAAGGAGAACGTTTTTTTTCCTTTGAGGCGCACGTTTTTTCAACTTTAGACGGTGATAAAAAATGAAATTTTTTTCATCCCCTAGCCGAAAGTACGTCTTTCGGGACGCATTTCTGTCCGGGAACAGTGGCTTTTGCGGCCTGCTAGAGTTAACACGATCTTTGATTGGCTGCAAGATTTTTGTGGCTCGCTGACATAGCAACCTGACGTAGCAACGCTCAGTATTGTGTTATTGTGTACTTAGCCTCTGAAAAATATTTATCTTGACAGGTGAAGGGAAAAAAGAGACCGTCGGTGTGTTCAACCTCAAAACCGAACGATTAGTGTCGTTGCGATTTTTGTGTATAAAAAGACGGCACAAGACCTCAAAAATGCTTCTTCCTCGTCTGGCAAACGAGGAAGAACTATTAAGAAAAAATATGTGTTTTTAATACCCGCCCCGACCAGCAAAACCTCGGCTACGCCTCGACTTTGCAAAAGTCGGGCGGGCGACCGAATCCCATGCATCCGCTCAGCTGACCCGAGAGCAGCAGCGGCGCTACGCGAGGTGGCGCGCGTGCTGATGCAAGCCACGAAAGAAAAAGCAGCCGACAACGCATTTTATTAATTAACATTAATTATTAAACGTACTTTCGGCTGGGGATGAAGAAAAATAGTATACGACACACGGCCAGAAATATTGGATGCCCTGGTGTGCGTGATATGAGGCCTCGGCTTCGCCTCGGCCTTCATATCACACACGCCCGGAAATCCAACTTTCTGGCCTTGGGTCGTAATATACTATTTTATAAATATAGAAAAAACTTTGGACGGTGATCAAAAATCGAATTATCAATTTTTAACAAAGTGGAAATTTACTTTGCGCTCCAAAACTTGTCAGCCATCATCAGCTGTCCAGCTTGATGCGACTGTGCATGCGCACAAAGGCCTATGCGCAAATTCAGTTAGGCTTACAAAAAATAATCAAAAAGTGAGATTATAAAAAAATACTTTCGTCCGGATGTGTATGAGACTTTTTCAAATTTTTTTAGCCAATAATCTCATTTTCTATATACAGATAATTGTCGAAATTATTTAAGCAATTAATATTTAATAAAAAATAGATGAATACTTGATCCTCGTTTATAGGATGGTTTTGCGGCATTTTGGAAGGGAGTGGGGGGGGGGGGTAAAAATAAAAAAGCAATGCATACGTCACAATCAGAAAAGTATTTTCAAGAGTATCCTGCAATTTTCACTCGTTTCATTTTAACTTAGGCCTTGCAACCTTTTTTTAATTGGGTTCGCCTTAAATATTTTGATGAGATAATTGAGGTGTACGGCACTTGCTAATACTGTCAAATCGTAAATAAAATTCGAACTGCTACAGTTGTTCGAGATTAAAGGATAATTTTAATTCTGTCTTCTTATACTGAAAAGCTTGTCTTTATTAACTTGAAATTGGTTTACGACTTTCTCCTTATAAATTGATTTTAAACCAGGTTCTTATCATGAGTCATACTCTTTAAATTGTGTGTGTGGAACCTTCGCACCTTGTTTGTGCGAATCAGTCGTCGTCAAACCGATCGAAGGTACGCGGATTAAAGATACCTTATAATTTTGTATAAATTTAATTATCAAAGTTTCATTGTTTTAAATAAAGACCACTCTCAGTAGAGAGTATTGGTTACCTGTTAATCCATGTGCATTACAACATTAATTTCACACCTAAAGTTGAAGTGATCACAATGCTTATTTTTCAAAATTCTTCAAAACTTTAATTTCGATTGATCGCGAACAGTTAAGTCCTACCCGGTAAAACTCTACACAAAAGTATACATTAAGTTTTGTGAATTTAAATATAAAATCCAAAATAAAGTTCTATACATGAGATAGGGGCGATAGCAAAATAAATAGAACATGATTGATGTGGGCAGATGGTGGGTCACTTGGTGGAATTTAGATGGCCAATAGGATTGAAAAGAGTTTACTTAAATACACGGACCAGCTCTCGTAAGATCACTGAAGTTAAGTATTGTTCGGCGCGGTTAGTACTTGGATGGATGACCGTTCAGGAATACTGCGTGCTATTGGCCCGTCGTGGGTGTGGTGGGCCCACATTGGTAGTAAATACCCACCTAGAAACACTACCCGAATCGGGTAGTGAGGCAATGAACTTTCGAGTTTGAACTGCTAATCAATGTATGTATGTAGGTCGAAAATTATAGACTTGGATACAAAATTAGGTAGAATTTTAGATTACCAAAATGATAGAAAAGGATAAAAGCAGGCAGAAACTGAATAGACTTGAACAAAAAGACAGGGATTGAAAAATATAGCAGGGATTGTAGTTAGAAAAAAAACAGAAAAGGATCACAGTTGATAGGTGGATCATAGAAAAGTATAGACTTGGTTAAGCGGAGGGTAGACTCGAATGGGAATACTGGGACTTGCAATAAGAGGGTTCACTGTAGATTGAGGAAGAGATGGAAAAAGATTACCATGGGTAGGTGGAGGACTTTGAAAACATAAGAGATTGAATAAGGTAGACAGAGATTTAGGTTGCTAAAATGATAAAAAAGGATAGATGCGCATAGATGGACCATAGACTTGAATAAAAAGATAGGGATTGGATAATTAGAAATAACAGGGAAGATTATGGGTAGGAAAAGGGAAATTGAGGTGAATCCGGTAATATTTGGAGTTCATTTTTTTCTCTAAAGTAGTTCATTTAGGGGTGCATAGTGAGTTGTCAGATTTTGTGAAAAGCATTTTGCCCCGCCGCATGGACAATTTTTTGGAAAAAGTTACAGTTACAAGTTTTTGAGCAAAACTTTTCTGTAGCTTGGATCCTGATTGTCATATCTAAAAATAGTTAACAGATGAATAAAAGAAGGCGTCATTACCTGTTTTTAAGAAAAACGTTGTCCTAACTGCAATAGGTAGCAAGTTAGCACCTGCCGAAGGTGACCTTTTTCGACCTATATTTGCAGGTACACGTGAAGTGTTTAGTTTTTATGGAAATAAGTCGTTTTGTGGATGTCACAGAAGAAAATTCTTACAGGAAGAAAGGAAGGGAACTAAATTCTGCGTAAGTTAAAAAAGAATGATCCTACCCCTAATACCCGTAATTACCCCTTGCAAGGTTTACCCTCACTCTCTAATCAGTAAACTAAGCGCACCGTGGTAAAAAACTGCGGCCATTTTCTAACATTTATTTACCGTTTAAAAGGCTTGATTGATTAAAAATTTATAACCAGCCATTGTTTATCAAAAAATAAATAACTCGACGGCTAATGAAAAGACTTGAGTAACTCACGCAGTTCGTTTTAAAAACGCGTAACTCCTATGCTTATACAGAGGAATTAGGCGTTTTTATAACTCAGTGCGTGAGTTATTCAAGTCTTCTTAGGAGCCGTTGAATTGTTTAAACAAATATATGTCCATCACCCATCGAATGTAAATTTTTTGGCATTTTTTTGAAATTTCTACTTATTATATATTTATAATGAATAGTTTATCGTTTTTAACAAATAAATAATTTTTCAAACAAATATATTTCCACCACTCATCGAATGTGTATTTATTGACATTTTTTGCTACAATTTCTATTAGGGACGCTTATTATACAATATTAAAAATTAAGACTTAGTCATTTTTAATAAATAAATGAATAATTGTTTCAAAAAATATATTTTTCCACCTTCCATTATGTTTGCATTTATATGCATTTTTTACTGCATTTTCTGTTAGGGAGGCTTGTTATAAGTAACAGAATACCAATCTATTATGTACAAGTACTTTTTTTAGTTTATTAATGCATTATTATTAATAATTTATCGTTGTAAGCAATATACTTAAAATGTTGTCCATTTTAGCCTTCAGAGTTTCACTGAATACAGTAAGTGTAGAAATTTCCGTGACATAAAAATACGTAGTAATATTTAGAACAATACTAAGAATACACATAAAAACCATAAATTGTTATTAATAACGCATTACAAATCTAACAAGAGTACTTCTACATAATGGACTGGTATTTTGTTAATTATAATAAGCCTCCCCAACAGAAATAGTATAGTTGTTTAAACAGTTATTTTTTATTAATTAAAAAAGATTATCTGTATACTTTTTAATATATAATAAGCGCTTCTAACAGAAATTGCAGTAAGAAATGCCAATAAATGCACATTCGATGGGTGGTAGAAATACATTTATTTAAACAATTCTACGGCTACTAAATATTCATTTTTAATCAATCAAGCCACTTACACTGGAACCCCGATGTAAGGAGCCCTGGTGTAATGCGTTCCTAGAATTTCAGTTGACTGCAGTTGTGGACGAGGGGGTCGAAGGGGCCGAGGAGGCGCTGTGAACTCAGCAGAGTTGCGCAGTGCCGTAGCTACAAAATGGGTAGTGCTAACACTCACGCTTTTCTCGCTTAAGGCTCTTAAAACGACTTGGGTTTTAGCCACATCCATAATACCTGTACAAAAATGCATTGAAGTTGAAAATTGAGTGTTTTTTGTGCCTGTACAATACAACGCACCAGCTAACACAGTATGCCGGGCTGCAGTCACCCGGTGTAGTTTCAACTCGCATAAAATCTGCAAGTACTGGGTCTTCGTCGCTTAGAGTAATATATACATAATATAATAATATAATTTAATAATTGTACAAAAATTGTGTTTAAAGTAATAACGTAATAAATAATAATAAAGCGGAAAAGTAGATATTTATCAAATATTTCTGAAACCTTTCTGAAGAATGTGGGTACGTATATTTTACAAAAATGTATGTAAAATTATTTTCTCGACATAAAAACTATGTTCACGATTGAACCGCTTCATAATGACTACTGTCAAAGTGTCCACAGAATTCTGCTAAGTATTTTGCAATGTGCACTGAGAAAACAGATTACCTGAATAAGAGAAAACATAGTCCTAGAAGAAAATTCTTGTTTCATCAAAACATTTTCTTACTTATTAGAAATATACAGTGTGCATTAGAAGTACGAATGACGTAAAGTTTCTGGAAAAAGTCTCCGGAAATAATAGAAAAGGTTGTCCTGATTTAATATTGTTAATATTAAAAAATAGTAAACATGAAATTATGTGCATTATGTTGATACTACAAACAATAAATATTGTATTATGTTGCATAGAAATGCAAATAAAAAAATAAAAATATTTCCTATATTGCGTAAATGCCATTTCTGAAGTACTACACCATTCTCTACATTTAATGACTACTTTAGAAGTATAATAAGATGAATAGAAACTCAAGAAGTGTGTATCGGCAGTACGTGAACCGCTAATTCTAATCAACAATGATTCTATGAGATGCCGAATCGGCAAAGTTTAACTGTTTACAAATAGAATTTTTTCCTGATTAAGATTTTGAGAGAAAATGGATTTGCGTGTTAAAGTCCAATTCTGACTCGTATGTGAGCACTTCAGAGCAAAAGAAAGACTCCGCAGAGCCGTGAGGAAAAACGAGACAAGTACCGTCAGAAAGAGAAACTCTTACGCAGAATGCCTGAAGAGTAAGACAACGCAACGATTATTCTCTTGTTTTTCCTCTCGACTCTGCGGAGTCTTCCTTTTGCTCTAAGCTGCTCATATGTACCGTCTTCGAGATATAAAAATTCATTATCTTGTCATTCTCAAGTCAGTGGTCAATGTAGTAATGTTAATATTTACATTAAATTGTCATGTAATTTTAAACACTGCACTGAATTTTGATGGTAAATTACGAAGAAGATAACTTCCCAACCGGCACAAAGGAGGATATTATTTTAAGTATTTTCGAAAAACTATCATTATATTTCATTATTATTTTGGCCCACCTTCCACCCACAGGTACTCATGACCTGGTACTTCACTACTAAACACAGTCGCTAACGCGGAAAGTGATTAGTAGATTCGTCGGTGTCAGTCATTGTTTCGGAACTCTATATACGACAATCATACTGGAGGGCCCTATAGGGATCCAACATCCATCCTGGAGAGCCCGTTTATAGGGATCCAACATTCATCCTGGAGTGCCCATTTATAGGGACCCAAACATCCATCCTGGAGAGCCCTATAGGAATCCAACATTCATGCTGGAGAGCCCATTTATAGGGATCCATGATTCTTACAGACGCTAATTCCAATGCTAACGACTGAGAAAAGGTAAAAAAAAATTAAAAGTCAAAAATTGAAAATGTGATTATCATAGGCATCTGCCGTGTACGCGAGATGACCATAGAAGGCGATTTTAGCCACACAGACCGCTTCTCATTGATGGTTCTTCATCTCGGAACTCTAGGATGGCATCAGTGAAGCACACCATGAGACCTAACGACTGTCGACCATGACACAGTCGCCCTGATATATCCCACAGATTCGTCCCCGCTCGCCCATAGCGTCCCGTGTCACGGGTATATGAGCCTTTTCTTCCACCGCATCTTCAGGGTGCGCTACATGTGATGCTAGTTGTTATTGCACCTGTTTTTCGATGTTACTTTTTCGACATCGGATATAAGGTGGCGCCGCCTAATGAATCTTAATTGATCAGCAAGATGTTGTTCCGTCACTCTATGGGCCAGCTGGAGATGAAGACCCACGAAGAGACGATGTTCTTCACCCCTGACGGGTCCCCCCGTGCTGTTATCCGAAAGTGACATCTGATCACGTCTTCATTCATTTCCGCCGTCCACTTGATCCTCTTTTTGGCCTGCGCACCCCTGAGTTTCTGGCGGAATGCATTCTCAACCTCAGATCTTATTCGGTTAATAGTTCTTCTAGTGGGGAGGTTCCCGTCTATTATCTGACGCCTTCGTTGTTTAAGGTCGTCTTGAGTTACTGTCCTTATAGCTGGGGTCCGATACAGCCTTATAAAAGAACATTTTTTTAAATAAGCGTACCCAAATTCTTCAGAAAGATTTTAGAAATATTTGATGGATATGAACTTTTTCAAATTATTATCATTAATTTATTTAATATTTTAAAAACTGCACTCAACTTTGATGGTGAGAAAAAAACTTCCTTACCGACAAAAAGGAGGATATTATATTATATATTTTTTCGAAAAACTATCATTATATGTTATTATTTATTTCTATTATTGCATTATATTATATTATATAATATATTACTCTAAGCGACGCAGACCCGGTACTTGCAGATTTTATGCTTGTTGAAACTACACCGGGTGAATGGAGCCCGGCATACAGTGTTAGCTGGCGCGTTGAATTTTACAGGCGCAAAGAACACTCAATTTTCAATTGCAAAAAAAAAACGATAACATTTTTCGAAAGAAGCACTGCCCCCCCCCCCCCTCGGGAAATTGTGTTTAAATGTGGTCTAAATATTACATTAAACAATGCATTTTTGTAGACGTATTATGGTAACCCAAACACTAAAGGAGGCTGCCGCGAGATGGTGAGACATTTACAGTGGTCTTCCCGTTGAATGGGCTGGTTTCCAGAAATTATTCCTCAAAAACACAATGGGGCCAACGTGTTAGGACGCCTCACCTCCCAACTATACTCCCAAAAACAAGGAGACAAAGAGCCTGTTTGTATTTATCTCCAGAAAAAAAATCTGCTTTTTCATCGACTATATTCTCATTCCGGACAATCACTTTAACCTATTGCCCCGAGAATAAACAGAAAGTCCCATCTAAATCAGCCCCCCCTTCCCGGCCCTCAGGATAACTAGAGGTGGGGGCGCCATCCGACTTCGCCCCCCCCCCCCCATAGGACATCAAACTATAGATGTTAGCCGATCATATAATGAAGTCTTTAAATTCACCTTAGTAATCATCGTAATACGTAAAAACGGTAAACCCCGCTTCTGCATTGACTTTGAATTTAGGTTAAATTATGGCACCAGACAAGTCTCAACTTGCCATTCTGGAAGTAAAGAAAAAGACACAACAAACTAAAAAAGTACCGACAGCATTTACGGAGAGTGGCACGAGTACCTGAACATTACTTAAACATTGTAAAATATTTTAATTCGTATTTATTTCAAGTTCTCACGAATTAAACGCGTCATAAGGAGAAAGTAACAAAAGGAATGTATCACACTTGACAATAAATAAGAAAACTAACCCCCTTCTTCACATTGCCATAAATTAAACATTTAATTTTACACTGAAATAATTGAAACAAATCATTCACTGAGTTTATGCAAACAAAAGTGACAAAGAAAACAAGTGAATTCCGCCCGGGAGCGAATAAAAACTACTCAATTCATCTCCGCGTCTACTGACGCCATTTGAAGAACAACAATAAATTTCTAAACACTTAGAAAAATAAAGAAAATACAATAGATAAGTAAAGCCACCTATCGACGGATTTCGAGTACAAAAAAAAATATAACCACTCTGTGGGGACAACTCAAAGGCACAATAATTAAAAGTCAACTTTCTCACACGAGGCTCGAACAATAAAGAAAAGGTGTCAACTTCACTCGACGATAGGCAGACCGCCCAATTTCTCCCCTCCTGCGCGGAGAGATGAGGTGTATCTTCGGAGCTGGCGCAGTGTCATGGCGGATGGAGGGAGATCTCGGGACCTTTATGCCCAAAAGATGGTGATAGTGGTGCTGCGGCGAATCCTCGGCGGTGAGATTTGAATCGCCCCAGGTACAGGATGTGGAATGCGGGACTCACATCCACATTCCACCCCTGTGTACAACCCTCGGCGGCGCCTGTGCGACTTCAACCCGCCTTGCATCCTTGCAGTCCGTACCGCTGATCCTTGATGGTGGTTAATGCTCCAAGTGAAGTCACTCCTTCCTCCATGCCTCTCCCGTCCTCAAAACTCGATGAATGACAAAAAAAAAGAAAAGAAAACAAAAACCCAAAAGAATTAGTAAGAGTGACACTTACTCTTTCACCTTGTGAAGACCCCATGAGAGTGTGTATAACAAAAAGAAATGGTATAACATTTTAAAGATAAAAAAAGTAAATAAAATATAAAAAAATGAAATCAGTTTGCCCTCGATCGAGCCTCGTTTTCTGGCGGAAATTTCCTCCAAGAGAGGAGTTGTTTACAAATGGATACACGTAAAAACAGAACAAAGCAATTTGCAGGTGAAACCTGCAACATTACAGAACATCTTCATCATATTGACCTTGTTTTGGAACGTCTCAATATACACGGTCTCAAGTCTTCGCTGGAAAAAGTCGTTTCGAAAAAACCTCAGCCGATTTCTCGGTCACGTTAACACCGTCGAGGCCAACTACTCGCAAAACGAGGACGTGCATGTCGTACTTGAGGCCACCCCTCCCAAGCCAAAAAAAGGTTTTGCAAAAGTTCCTATGTATTTGTGGATAGATCCAGGAATATGTTCCTGATTTTTCCATTAAAGCCACACCCCATAACGATCTCATGGATAAACAAGGCAGCCGATGGAACTGGAACCCAGAAGCAGAGCGTGCTTTCCAAAACATGAGAACCCTTTTTCAAAAGCCCTTGCACTTACGACGCCCTATCCCCGGACTACCCCACACCCTACAAACTGTCACAAGTGCCATAGAAATGGGAGCAGTGGTCTACCAAACCAAGCCACACTCTACCAGAAGCAGAATTTGGGTATCGTCCTATGGGATCAAGCATTTTCAAATGTGACGTCATATTTAGGTTCAGCGACCTCGAAAACGTAAATATGGTAAAGTTTCCCAAAATTTTTCCAATTTTTGTTCCGCCATATTGAATCCACAATTTTTTCCAAATTCTGACGTCAGATTTGGATTCAGCGACCTTAAAAACCTTGAGATAATCAACTTTGTTAAGCTACTATCATGTTTCCGATTTGTGTATCTCCATATTGAATTTTCCATGTCGGGAAATTCGGGCAAACTTTTGTCTATAATTCTCCCTTACAATTAATAAGATTTCACCTGGACCACCTAAACCACCCTCTTGTCCTTTTAAACACTCGACCACCCTCTGTTGTCAAACAGCAATATTTTTTGCGATACTTTTATCGATAATCTTTATAATAATGTACATAAGTGCGTCTTTATAAATATACAAATCTCCGTAAATTATTATTATACCTCATTAGCGAGATTTGTAAAAGAATTTAATGTTCTTTTTTTTTCCTTTTTAGTTTTTAAGGTCTTTATCAATGAAATAATTTGTTATGCCATGATAATTATGAATACCAACGAATGCAATGCAAGATATATAAAAGTGTAAAAAGATTTGATACATATTTCCATTTTATTGATTTCATTTGAAAATTTTGTTTTCAAGTTATTATGTATTGTCTAAAAACCAACTTCAAATTTTGTTGGGGGCAATAATTATACTGGGATATGCGTGTTGAATTAACAGAATTTTCAAGCAAACAGAAACGGTTTTGTAAATCATAACGTTTAGTTTCTTACAACTTACTGCAACTTTTTGCAATTTTTTTTCAACTTAACAGCTAGAAATATATTTTGCTTTTGCTTCTTCCAATTAAAAAAATCGCATTTAAATCACCATCTTAAGTTGAGAAAACATGTGGCTCGAGCGAAAAATAAAATTCCCTCCATTTTCTCTGAATTCGTACGTTTTTTGTCTCTCCTGAAATATTGTCAAAATGGTGTTTATACCTTTCGGAAAGCGACCCTTCAAATATTCAGAGTAGGGGTATACTCGTTATCTTTCCTGTCAGTTTTCCATACATGGAAATATCCGTGTACGGAGTTCTTCATGGCATCCGTGCTGCGCCGCCCCTGCTTAGAATGTACAAATTTGACAGTTGGATTCTTTGGTACTGTATGCATTGGAAAAAAATATCTTTAAACATATGCAGCAAGAAGTGAAAGTTCTTTTTACTAAAAACAGTGACAGCTGTAGTATATAATCTCTTATTCGTTGACATTCTGTTAAGCGCCGATCACATGCACATGTACCTGCCAAATAAGTTAGATATATCTGCTTTATCGACCGTTGAGAAACAGGATGATTCTGTGTTTTGAATACGTTTTGTATTAAGGTTAGAGTTTGATCGTTTTATTGACAAAATTTCTAGTAGAGTATTGGTTGCTCTTGCCCCGATGATGAAGCCTCAGCTATTTTCTAAATTTAATATATTTTGGACTTGAGTTAAGTTTAATTTTCGTAATTGCTTGATGGAATAATTTCTTATCTACAAGAAGATGAAATGTGCATGTTGTAAGTATTTTAATTAATGTTGCAAACGTTAAATTTATGTCAGTGAATCTTCCATTCTTTAGTTGTCAAAACTGGTGCATAATTTTTCCATTACAGCGTACATTTTCAAGATTTTAGTTTATAGCACTATTTCTCTAATAAAATACATTATTTCATGCAAACAAGAATAACAATGATTACAGAATATCAATGTTATTTATAACGTCCCCTATGATCCGACGCGGGCGGTTGGTCTTGGCCCGGTAAGCAGAATATATTAGTTAATTGAATACCAAATTACGGGGTTTTCATTCTTGCAAAATTAATAACATAATGTGATATGTACATTCAAATAGTTTAAAAATCTGATATTATTGTATATCCTGGCTGTGAAAACTAAAAAAATATTTCGCAAATCACCGTATTGACTGATGAATAAATATACGTAGATTTCAAAACATATGTTTTAAAATGAAAGAATCATTCCCTTGATTAGTTTAAAGAAATACTTGGGTTAATTCAGACAAATTATATATGAATTAAATATATTCTGTTTAATTTAACCAAGCGTTCATGCAAATTAACCAAAATATTACTTTAAACGCACAGGAAAGAATTTGTTTAATTCTAAAAAACCTTTTTCGATGCGCACAGCTCGAATGAAAAGGATCACTCAGGGAAACCTCCTCTTTTTCTAAGGATTGTTCGTGATACAAATGGAATTGCCTCTTAAATTTAAGGTATATAATAAAGGCCAAATAATTGTGCTTATGTACAAAGGTGCTCAAATGGTTCAAAACAAAACAAGCAAGAGGACAAGGCTTTTATTTCAAGACAAGTTTTTTCTCTGAGTCGATAATGAATCCAAGTAATGCGGTCGGTGACTAGCGCAAAACGATATATATACACCAGAGTCTCGATAGATGAACAATCTCGGGGTTTGCCTGAAAATAGCCTTTTTCATATAGAGCGTACAGGGAAACGTGAACAGTCAGGGCCGCCTGAACCGTTTCCATAATATTGCGCAATCTACTTGACTGAGTAGTATAGTGCATGCGTCCCTTCCGAGGCGGAGTCGCAACCGTCTCTCGCCCTGTCCCCTGAGAAACTGTACTCCGGTGTACTTTAAAACGCAGAGCCTCGTTTCAAATACGCTCTTTTTGTTAACTGCTTAATTTTAGACACAATAAATGATTATTTCATTCTAAAAGATATTTTTGTGAATCTATGTATGGCTAACGGCCATGCCACGCTGAAAAAACCAGTTCTCGTCAGATCACTGAAGTTAAGCAGCGTTGGGCGCGGTTAGTGCTTGGATGGGTGACCATTCGAGAATACTGTGTGCTGTTGGCATATTATGGGTGTGGTGAGCCCAAACTTTGTAGTTATTTATAACTACAAGAAAACTATCCACCTAGAAACACTACCCGAATCGGGTAGTGTCACGCCTACCCTGAAAGGGAAATGGCTTAATGGTATACTACTATGTATGGGGCATTATTTCTCAACTGCCCCAACTTTAAAAGTCACGTTCTTCGATTTTCTTTAAATTCTAGGATTATGTTCTCCTACCTAATAGTACATAATCGACAAATTTATAGACCACAATTACCACCCATCTCCAAGTGATGGGGGGTGACATTTTCAACCCCAACGCCTGCACGGGTGTTTTCAAAAGCTTGTAACTTCCTTTTATTTTAGCGATTTAAATTTTTTATGGGGGTTTTCGAAAGGTAATTTTTTATTCTTTTATTCTGTTTTATTAACGAAAAAAAAGAAACAAATTGCAAGCATTTTTTAAACCATTTAATTGTTTATTTAACTTTTTTTGGCAATTTAGGGTATTTTTATTATTTTTTAGATAGTCTTAAAAGAAAGCTTGACCTTTTGGCTTCAAAAAAGGTCTCTCTTCTTCAAAAGTCTACCATTCTTTTAACGCATTCAAGTTCATTCAGAATGAAAAATGATTAATTAACGCCTGTCGTTTAATTTTTATGAATCCTCTTGCCTCTCACTACACAGTGTTTTTTAATTGGTACGCCTTTTCTTCTCACATTTTTTCTTACTACTTTTCTTTTCTTTTGAATTACTCTCCCTATTCAAGGTACGTTTAGGTTTAGGAAAAATGAGCACATCAGAGCAAAAGAAAGACTCCGCAGAGCCGTGAGGAAAAACGAGACAAGTACCGTTAGAAAGAGAAACTCTTACGCAGAAGGCCTGAAGAGTAAGACAGCGCAACGATAATTGTCTCATTTTTCCTCTCGACTCTGCGGAGTCTTCCTTTTGCTCTGAGGTGCTCAAATGTCACTCTTATCTTCATAGGAAAATCGTTTAAGGTTCAGCTGTCCCTTATCATTACAATTTTCAAATTCAAATTCTTCAAAAATTTCAAAGTCTTTTTCGTGGCACAGAAGGTTGGCGAGATTATATTTATTTTTAAAATGCTGCGGTGCTCCATCTTTGACGTAATGAAACTTTCAAAGTTGAAAATGCTTCTTAAGATATTCCACAATTGATTTTTGACAGAGATAAACAGCAACCGTGTCATGGTGTAAGTTATCGGAAATTATCGCCATGCTCACATGTTTCAATTCATCTTCCTCTTTGTTGTAGATAACTACTGTGAAAATGGATGCCTGATTATTATTCCAGTGAGAAGACTGGATAGCATTTTGAAGAACGTAAGCATAATTTTCCGCGAAATCAAACATGATTATGGAAACTCCAATCAATAGAGTGTCTTTGAGATTCTTGATGGACAATGGTCTCAGCTACTTCAGTTACCAGATTGCTCCTATCTGTTTGTTGCCAAATTTGATATTTTAACTCAATGACGCAATTTTCATCCAGAAGTTCAGTCAGGTGTTCCTTCAGGATATCAATGCCAGGACAATTTTCGCATTCACTGAAATGACATGCAGGAGTTGGATTAGTGCACATCATTAACTCTAAACAGTCATAATAATCAATTAGTTTTATATCTGAGTCTTCAGTTAGATGCTTGATATCATTTACATCTAAAATGAGATGCACATTTTCGTGATAAACACACACACACAAACTGTGTGGGTACCACTTCCTCCGGCTACAACGCAATGTCGAGGCCTAAGTTGTGCATATTTTGAAAACCAAATTTTTATTCCCTCATACTCTATTTTAAAAAGGTCATATAACTCTGACAGGTTGCCCAAGATGAGTCGTTTTTGCACATGTTCGCGAGTTCCGTCTTCCTTTTTTATGGATACAAAGTCCTTCTTCCCCGGCATTAATAGACTGTTCTCGTCATCTTCATAAAAACTAATCACTGCTACTTCAATTTCTGGTGGCAGTTCTCTTCCTAGCTTGAGTCCAGGCAAAGCCAGTATTCCATGTTTTTGAAATAATTTGTCAGCTTTCCGGGCTTGACGTTCCGTTGCACCAAATTCTTCCATTACCTTTCTACGACTCCAAGATTTAGAAGCAAGTGTGAGTAATTTTAATTTTTCGTCACCATCAGTGTTTACCTCAAATTTCTCTAATTTATTGAAGAGTTTCCAGACCTGCTGAGTGATTTTAATCTTTACAACCACTATATTCTATTGGAACCAATAGAAAATCTGGATCATCGCTGATTTCTTTTTCTACACTATTGTCATCAACCTCACTGCCATAAACAACTTCTTCCACTTCAACAGATTGTTCTTCCATGCTGGACTCATTTGCCAAATAAGTATGTTTGTATAAAGAAGAAGTTCAGTTGGTTCAAAACAAAACAGGCAAGAGGACGATGCTTTTGTTTCATGACAACTTTGTCTCTGAGTGAAGTCGAAACATAATTGAGCGGTTGGGCGCAATAACAGCCTACTTGTATTTTTAGAAGTCACTTGTTTTTCATTTGTTTTTTGCACACAACTTCATGAAGAACAAATTAAAAACAAGTGACTTCTGAAAATACAAGTAGGCTGTTATTGCATCCAACTGCTCAATTGCTTAACGTTTAGCTATGGTACCAGATTCATGAAAAATAGATCATTAAGTTATTGTGAAATTTTCACCTTGATGTAAATCAGCAATAACTAGTAGCCAGTACAACGAAAAAAAAAATAAAAATTATTTCTTCAGAGTTTTGGCTTCAGAATAAGTTGAAAAATTGGAAAACAAGTTGGTAATCGAAATTCACCTAAGTTTACAAAATCAAGGCCGAGTCTAAACGTTATAAGAGTTTCTAGGCACATATTCAGAAAAAAAATGGTTCATAAAATTATATTTTTGGACGACTGTGTATAAACAATCAATAATTATTGTAAACTAACGAACTATAATAGTAAGGAATCATTCATACTGAGGAAAATCAACATCACTTCTGAAAAGAGTAATTTGCATTTTTTATTTGTTTATAACAAATAATATAAACTTCCTCTGAACCGCCGACAAGCATTCTTAAATGGTTTATTAGCTTATTTAATGTCATTCTGAATGAACCTAAATGCGTTGAAAGAATGGTAGACTTGCAAACTAGTATGTGGACTACTAAAGGATTGCGTCTGAGCACAAGCATTAGGACTGCCTTCAAATCGGGGCCTATATCTCGGAAACTATTCACTGGAACATTTTTTTTCTAAGGACCTTTTTTGGAGCCAAAAGGTCAAGCTTTCTTTAAAGATAATTTAAAAAATAATAAAATAACCTAAATTGCTAAAAAAGTGAAATAAACAATTAAATTGTTTCAAAAATGCTTTTTTTTCGTTTTTTTTGTAAATAAAATAGAAAAAAAAAGACTAAAGAATATCATTTCGAAAACCCCCATAAAAAATGTAAATCGCTAAAATAGAAAGGAAGTTAAAAGCTTTTGAAAATAACCGTGCAGGCGTTGGGGTATAAAATTTGACCCCCCCCCCTCACTTGGAGAGGGGTGGTTTTTGTTGTCTATAAATTTGTCGATTAAGTACTGTTAGGTAGGTGAACATATTCCCAGAATTTAAAGAAAATCTAAGAACATGACTTTTAAAGTTGGGGCAGTTGAGAAATAATGCCCCGTATATTCATCAATCAATACTGTGATTTGTGGAATTTTTTTTAATTTTTACACCCAGAATTCATTTATAAGCACATAACAATTTTAAACTGTTTGATTGTGCATATTATATTAATTTGTTAACTTTTCAAGAGTGAAAAACCCGTAATTTATTATTCAATTAACTGATATCCGCGGCTTATCGTTCTTGACTTAAATTTTTTATTGATATTTTTCCAACATTCACCATTTTTCTAATGTTGGAAAATTATGTTGCATTTTGTCTATGTATGTGTTTGCCTTTGAATACAAATGTTACAGAATAATATTGTAGACTAAAGGAATTACTCTTAAAAGACAAATGTGGGCGTCTGCATGAAAAGGACCTTTATAGCCGGTTCTAGTTTAGGAGATATTCGCGTTTTTCTAAATTGAGGTCAAAATTGTTATTTTCGGGTTTGAGTGGGGGATGATACTGGAACCTATAGTGAATCTATTAAGACTGTATTCATATCCAGAAAGTAAACAGAAGTAGTTATAATTTATGTTCGAAGTAAACGTATAACATGTGTGCTTATGACACTCGCCATATGTCCCTATACGTAACTCCATACCTGCCATAAGGGCCCTTTTTATGCGAACACGCACAAATATATACAAATACGTTCCAGCAAATAGTAGAATTTGTAACCAAAAGAGATGAATTCCGGAATAAATATATAATAGTAGACTTTTCAATTCAAAAGAATTAACATTCAACCATATAAGATGAATTTTCTACCAAAAATGCGTTTTCAATCTAAAATGACGGATTTTCTATCCAAAAAGACAAATTTTCAACAAAACAGTTGAATTTTCGACCAAAAAATATGACTTTTTAACAGAATAGTTCAATTTTTAACAAAATAATGAAATTTTCCACCAAATGGAAGAATTTTTAACCAAAAAGAGATAAACTCTGAAGCAAAAACTCAATAATACCTTTCAAATAAAAATAATGAACTGTCAACCAAAAAATATGACTTTTTAAGAAAATAGTCGATTTTTCAACCAAAAGAGACGAACACTGGACCAAGAATATAATAGTAGATTTTTCAATTAACCCTTTCAGGGGCACATTTTTCTGCTGCACCTACCTCAGACCTAATAGTATATACAAGGGTTCTAAGGGTCGCTGATTACGAATCTGGAGTCAGATTTTCAAAACTCAAAATGGCGGATTCAAAATGGCGGACATAATTTTCAAAAATTAGCCTATAAATATAAAAATTTGTACATAAGGGTTTTTGTGGTCGCTGATTACGAATCTGGAGTCAGATTTTCAAAATTTTGAATTTCTGAAATCCAAAACTGGATTCGTATTCAGCGAACTCAAAAACACCAATATAAGTAATACCAGCTGAAATAATTGAATTTTGTGAATTTTTCTGACGATTAGGCCGCCATATTGGATCCGCCATTTTGAATTTCTGAAATCCAAAACTGGATTCGTATTCAGCGACCTCAAAAGCCCCTATATAAGTAATACCAGCTGAAATAATTGAATTTTGTGAATTTTTCTTACGATAAGGTCGCCATATTGGATCCACTATTTTGAATTTTTAAAATCTGACACTGGATTCGTAATCAGCGACCTTGAAAACCCCTGTATACCAAATATCAGTAAATTTTGTTGTAAAATAAGCTCATAGCCGAATTTAATTGAAAATCTCTACATTTTGTTGTTGTTAATTGTTTATAACTAATTATATATAGTGATCCTCTAAATTTTGAGCCGAGAAACCTGTTCTCTATGCATCTCTTATTCAATGACAAAAGATTAGAGCCATCTAGAGCTTAAATTATTCAAGCTATAAAGAAAAAACCGAGGAAAACTAGGGTGCCACTATAGTGGCACCTGCCCCTGAAAGGGTTAAAAAGAATTAAATTGCAACCATAAAAGATGCATTTTCAACCAAATAAAATTACTTCTCTACCAAAAGATGAATATTCAATCCAAAAGGACGAATTTTCTATTCAAGAAGACGAATGTTCAATAAAACAGTTGGGTTCTCAACCAAAAAAGATGACTTCTCAAAAAAATGAATCAAAAAAATAATGGTAAACTTTTCAATGAAAAAGAATTCACTTTCAACCGAAAAAAAACGTCTTTTCAATCGAAAAGGACAAATTTTCTATCCAAAAACATGAATGCTCAACAAAACAGTGGAATTTTCCATCAAAAAAGATTAATTATGTACCAAAAATATAATCTCTCTCTGGTTCTCTTGTAATCTCTCACTCTGGTTCCAGAGTGTAAAGTTAGGAACAGAAAAAGCGTAGGTTGATCCCTTTTTCCTTCATTGTTTAGTAAACGAAAAATCCCACAAACATCATATAATTCTGAAATATTTTAAATACTTAAAGAATGAAATATCTGATACATTTCAACATGGGAAAATTCGGAAAAAAAGAATGAATAATAATTTGTAAATTTTGTGACCTAATTAAAAGTGGTGACTGTTGGGCCTGGTAAATACCTAGAATATGGTTTTATCATTTACCGGTAGCTGTTTTAACGTGATATTTATTTATTTATTATTAGGTTCGGTTCCTTTGGAATCGAACTGGTGGGCCAGACAAGTTTCCCATCTTCGGGAGGAGCACTGTGCGTCCTTCCACCAACCACTCCGGAACAGGTTCTTCCGACTTTGGATATGAGGTGAAAATGCAAGCCAGATCATGGTGGGTTAAAGGAAACTTCTTCCACCAGAAGGTTTTGATACCATCTGGTCCCGGGGCGGAATAGTTCTTCATGCCTTTAAATACATTTTTCACATCCTCGGTAGTGATAGGTAGGCATTCCCCCTCAGGTGTTATGAGGATACTGCAAAACTCCTTGAAGCTATTTATGTTCTTTAAGTTTTCTTTCAGTGGATGCTGGACTTCGTAGACTTCTCTCCAAAATACCTCGACCTCTTCTGGTTTGGGCGGGTGGGCGACAGTAACTGCAGGGTCTTGCAAGAGTCCAGATGGTTCAGAGAAAAAATGCTGATTTTCTCTGACCCACCTCTCTCTCCGGTCTAGACTTCTCCTAGCGTCAGATGATACCCGTATTCTGCCAACAATATGCCGCCTGCTGGTCAGCAGCTTTGACTTGTTGAGAGTGTGATAACGGATCCGCTGTTCGCGTTCGAACTGTCGGACCCTGGCAATGAAATTCCTGCCAGATGTTATGTAGTCAATCACGCACTGAATGCGGGACGCGTACTGTCTTGCCCAGCCTATCTTGGTGCGAGTTGATGCATTCGTATTTTGGTCTTATGATCAGCCGTTGGTTTTGTTTTACGGTTTGCATCCGCCAAAGCTCTTGCTGCATTCTACACACTACAATTGATAGTCCAGAGGTCGGATTCTTCGACAAAATCTCCACGAAGCTCGTCATCCAGTTCAGTCAGATCTTTGGGCTTGAAAGAAACCTGGATGCTGATATTTCTCCTCGTCCTAAAGCAGCGCCTCTCTTCCTCTGTTGCCGGCTTGTTCTGGCTGTGGTTGAGTAGGCGCTCCGCTTATATAAACCCTTTTCCGGAATTCCTCGGCACGGTTTCGCAGACGTTGATGCGAAAAATGCGAGAGCTCTGGGTGTTTCTCGCACCACAGAGCATGCAGACGCGCCGAGTAACCTTCTCGTTCAGGGGCCATACTGGTATCGTAGCACTCCAGCACGACGTCCCTAAGTTGATCCGTCCACTCAAAACTATTGAGATTTCCGGTTGTCCGAACCATTGTCGGGAGCCCTGCGCGTTCGATTGTTTTGAACCGCACTTACTACAACTACGTTTGGTGTTATCATTGTTGTTCCCACAAGCAGCGAGGGATAAAGGTTTCGTCCATCCTTGTAGAGCCCCGCATGCAAGGATAAGGCTGCATACTCTAAGAGGTCGCCCGGTATCCCAGAGTCACCATTTGAGACACCTCACCCAGGTGCCTTTAGCTTTCGGCACGGTTGTTACGGCTACGCTTAGGGGTTATTCCTTCGGAACCATCCCTGGACAATTGTCCGCGACTGCTTATTAATGATTGTAACCATATTCATCAAACACCATTGGTAGAGGGACCCTCTATCCGCAACCCGAGGACGCGTCCGGTGGCTTTGTCATAGGCCCTTCGGTTCTATCTGCAACTTTTAGTTAAGGGGTGATCTTGCTTTAGAAGGCTCAAAAAATCGATTTTTTTTTATTGCTTAAATCTATTCCTAATATATCTAAGAATATGTATCTAAAGTTATAGAAGCTGATTCGCAGTATTTTTAAAGATACAGCACTAAACGTGGTGGATTGTCCAGCATGTATACGAACGCTCGGGCAGCTGAAGCGCACTCCACCCCTCGGTCTAATAATTCCGAACTGCGTACCTGAATAGGTTCAACGGTCCTTCGAAACAATATTTTTAATTCGTAGAAGTGCCATTTACTTTATGGAGCAGGAATAGCTGATTAGCTTATTATTACTGTAAGTAATCAGAAATGAACATTTTTTCTTATCGTAAACTTTGAAGCGCGTTTTCTCGAGTTTTCGTTTTTACGATTTTTCTAAACTGGCGGGCGTGATTGCAAGAAAACTAGAAGACCAATCAAAATGAACCGAGGCTTGTTAGCTTCAGTTTTGTATTCCATTCTATTTGAACTAAAAAGATTCATGAGAAAAAAATTTTAACAACTTCTTTAGCAAGTTGAAATGATTTTTTTGTTGTTGCAAAAGGCCAATTTTCTTCAAACTTGAGAAAAATTTTAAATTTCACAACTTTTCCGGTTTTTCTTAGTTCAACTAGAAGACAAATATATGAGAATTAAATTATGTTTTGGTTTTTTTGTTTCAGACGAAAATTACGAGTTCCATCTTGCCCGCCGATATTTTTCTCTCGTAAAATTTTTTGTATAATGTTCAAATATATATTAAAATATTCTAAAAAGTTCTCTAGACTTGCTTATTTTTTTCTATCCGGAAAAAATCCCCCAAAAACCCGCTTTTTTTAGGCCTCCTAAAGCAGGATCCCCCTTAAAAGAGGTAAAAATCAGTTAAAATCAGTTCCACTTTTCTTTTTATAATACTATAAAAAAATATTATGGGTTGTAATATTGATAAAAACTTCAATTCAATACTTTGCAAATTAATGAAAATTTGAGGTACATGTATTTTATATTACATGATATCTCTCATTCCACAATTTTTAATCCAAATGCCAGAAATGTTATTTGAAAAAACTGTTATTTGATGAAAAAGATTAAAATAATGCTAGGGTAATAAGTAATACCACATTCTAGCTTGAGAATATTAAATAAGAAAATAAATATTATAAACCCGTAAAGACTGTAAAAACCATTTTACAAATCTTGAGATGGACAACATCTAAGGAGTTATTATTACTAGTTACTATGTAATCGTACAAAAAATTTTCCTTATAAAACTAAAAATCAATTACACGTTTCTATTTATTATTAGAAATAGGATATATATAATATATAGGATATATAGGATATATATATATATATATATATATATATATATATGTATATATATATTCGGTTTTCGGTCTCGATTCCTTTGGAATAGAACCGAAGGGCCTATGACAAAGCCACCGAACGCGTCCTCGGGTTGCGGATAGAGGGTCCCTGTACCAAGGGTTTCTGCTGAATATGGTTACAATAATCAATAAGCAGGCGCGGACAATTGTCCAGGGGTGGTCCCAAAGGAATAACTCCTAAGCGAAGGCGTAACAACCGTACCGAAAGCTGAATGGCACCTGGGTTAGGTGTCTCAAGCGGTGACTCTGGGATACCGGGCGACCTCTCAGAGTATCAGCCTTATCCTTGCACGCGGGGCTCTACAAGGATGGACTAACCCTTTCCCTAGCTGCTCGTGGGAACAACAATGAAATCAACAAAACACCAAAATGTTGTAGATGCGGTTCAAGACAATCGAACGCGCACAGCACCCGACAATGGGTCGGCAAACAATGCCGATCAGCCTAGAGTTCGGGTTGCTGAAAATAATTTAGATGGAAACACGACGACGAACCGGCGAAACGCCCACATTCAGTGGACGGATCAACTCAAGGATGACTTGTTAGACTGCTACGATGCCAGCATTATCCCTGTTCACCGAGGCTTTATGGCGCGTATGCACACTCTGTGGTGCCAGAAACACCCAGAGCTTCAGCACGTTTCGCATCAGTCTTTGCGAAGTCAAGCCGACAACCTCCGGAAAAATGGATATGTACGCGGAGCGCTTCCCCAACCGCTGCTTTATGAAGCTGCAGACGAAGATGAGGAAGCGACATTGAGACCAACCGCAGAAAGCTGGCACCTTCTGAGAGATGATCGCAATTTCATTACAAGAAGGAACATTAACATGCAAATTCCTCCTAAGCCCCAAGATCTGGCTGAAATGGATGCCATCCTTCGTGAAGATATCTCGCAAGAGTCCGACCTCTGGACCATCAATGGCTCAGTTTATGGTGCTGCGAGAGCTTTGGCTGATTCCAATCGAAGGCTGAAACCGACGATGGATCAAAAGACCAAAAGACGCTTGCATCAACTGAACAAGAAGATTGGATGGGCAAGATAGAATGCGTCCCGTGTTCAATGTGTGATTGACTACATAACATCTGGTAGAACGTTTACGGAAAGGGTTCGAAAGTTCGCTCAAGAACTAAGAATCTTGAATCACACACTAAACAAGTCAAAGCTGCTGACAATCAAGCAGCATATTGTTGACAAAATACGGCTGTTATCTGACGCAAGGAGGAGAATACAGAAGAGGGAGAGATGGATCAGGGAGAATCAACAGTTTCTCGCTGACCCATCGCGCCTCTTCAGCCATCTACCTGTTTCTGTAAAAAATCCACCCAAGCCCAAGGAGGTAGAGACTTTTTGGAGAGAGGTGTACAAGATCCCGAAAACACTAGAGTTGATAGAAGATACTGACAATATCATCCGCTTCAAGGAGTTTTGCGACAACCTCATAAAATCTGAGGAGGGATGTCCATCAATCACTGCCGAAGAGGTGAAAAAAGCACTTAGAGGCACGAAGAACTTTTCCGCTGCTGAACCAGATTGTATCAAGAACTTTTGGTGGAAGAAGTTTACTTTTACACACCAACATTTGGCCCGCATATTCACCTCATATTTAAAGTCGGAGACGCCCATTCCGCGGTGGCTGGTGTTAGGGCGCACTATACTCCTGCCAAAAAAAGGCAACTTGTCCAACACAGAGAATTACAGGCCAATAACTTGTTTGAACACGCTGTATAAGATCTTTACAGCTGTCCTCAACAACAGGATTGTTCGACGAATTGAGCCTGTATGGCGAGAGATGTACGAACAACGTGGCTCGAAAAAGGTGTAGCAGGCTGTCGAGAGAACCTGCTAATTGACAGGTGTGTCTGTAAAGACGCTGCAGCCCATCAGCGCATCCTGTCAATGGCCTGGATTGACTACCGGAAAGCTTTCGATTCAACCTCTCATAGACTTATCATCTTTCTGTTGGAAAGCTTGAAGGTACATCCACACATAGTGAGATGCATAGAGAGATTGATGCTCCTTTGGAAAACTAGATTTACTATCTCATCTGGAAATTATCGTGTGACAACGAACAACGTCACCTTCCAGAGGGGCGTCTTTCAAGGTGATACAATGAGCCCTTTGCTTTTTTGCATCACACTTCTGCCTCTATCTCTCGCACTACGAAATTCTCCTGGATACCTCTGTAGCGACACTAATCAGCGCGAGCATAAGGTCACTCATGTATTTTATATGGATAACCTGAAGATCTATGCCTCTGGTAAAAGCAAACTTCAAACTGCTATAAATATTGTCAAGAACTACACAGGAGAGATTGGGATGGACTTTGGCTTGGACAAGTGTGTCAAAATTCATCTGAAGAAAGGAAAGATTACTGGCGTTCCCAAGGACCCTGAGCTTGTGGATATAAGTATTATCAGACATCTTAATACTGGAGAGACCTATACACACCTGGGCGTGCCTAAAAACCGCATTCAGGACGTAACATCAGTGAAGGAATCTCTCCGAAGCAGATACAAGCATCTTCTTCGACAGATTTGGTCATAACCGGATTGTTCTAAGTACAGCTTAAATCGTTGCGCATGGCAGAGATCCTCTCCTAAAGATGGTTAGGAACCATGAGATGATTGGCGAAGGAGCGTTCCTTTACAAAGCCGCGGAACAAGCGGCCGAGACCCTTGGCCTGAATTTTAACATCAGAAGTGAGGAGAGTGCATTACTTCATCTAGATGCTTCACTTCTAAAAACCAAAGCGAAAAAAGCAGAGGTTGAAATTTTTCACCAACAGCTACTCGACAAGAAAATGCACGGAAACTTTCACAGAAATGTAGAAAAACAGTCCTTGTCGAAGGAGTAAACTTTTGCTTTCCTCAAATCATCAGGGCTTAATTCAGGTACAGAAGGTTTTATTTTCGCATGCCAGGACGGTGTCATTTCCACCTTAGCATACCGTGAGCGCATTTTATGTCAAGAAGTTCCCAATGATAGGTGCAGAGCGTGTCATGCACACGCTGGGTACCTAGAACACATACTATCAGGGTGTCCGACCCATGCAGGAACGACGTATATCTACAGACATAATGCGGCCCTAAGAGTGCTTTATTACCATCTTTGTCGCTCTTACGGTGTCTCCATTGCGCACTCGAGGCCTGACATTATTCTCCAAGACGTCGAGAAACGAACTATATTCGTGATCGAATTCTCGGCTCCGTCCGAATACAACATCACTGCAAAGGAGAAAGAAAAAGAGGAGAGGTATCAAGACCTTAAAAGAGAGCTACAACGACTGTACCCAAAATATTCGGTCCAAGTAATTGTCCTTGTGATAGGTGCTCTCGGAGGTGTGAAACTATCACTGGTTCGTAACCTTAAAGCCATACACGTGTGTCAAAAATATGCCAAGGCACTTGCGAGATGGATGCAGAAAGCTGTCATCCTTGGGTTGCTTCGTGTCCTCAAGACACACGAGGGTTTCGCCGGCCTGTCGTTGTGATTTCGTCGTTGCCTATGACTACCCATCTCACGGTTGTGAGACGTGGCCGTGGGTGTGATTTACCGCGGTGCTACTGGGGGTTATTGACATTTTTTGGATGGCAGTTGCTCTTAGTGGGACCCTGCGGTGGTTGTTTAACTTTTTTTTTA
>CAKNYM010051311.1:125832-188037 GCA_932195095.1 Andricus curvator
TTTGTCTGATTTTTTGTATAAATAATCTAAAGGGTATAAAGACTCCCGGTACAGGCCGCTTTTTTCGAAAAAAATTATATTTTTCATATAACAATTGAAAGGAAAAAAATTTTCTCGATAGCATCGTGTAGTAAATTGTTTTACTATTCAGCGAAGCAGGGAGCACGTAAAGCAGTTTTCGAGCTCGGAATTTCCTTTGGGCGACCCTAGCGAGTAAAGAAAAAACTACCATCCGTTATGACTCAAGTCTGCAGGTAATGAAGCTCCCACTATGACCAACATTGATTCATTTAGGGGCGAACACACCGTATACGAAAACTAGGGGCCCCTACCCAAATAAGTGGTTGAATTCCCAAAAGATTGGGTGAGAGGAGGTGGTTGGGTGTGGATAATGTCATGAAATGCAGATTTGAAGTAAAATAAAACTGTAAACAAAATAATATCACAAGTAAATGTAAAGAAAAACGGCTTGCAATATTCACGCCGAATCAGTGTAACGACAGTACAATTTTCCGCAAACTTACTCCGAAAGTAGTACCTTGTACATTAAATGACAATATACAAGCTCTCTGTATAAACGGGCAGATTATACAAACATGCAAGACGTAAATTGATCCATGAAAAATAGAATTTTTTCGAAACAAGTGGCCTGTACCCGGAGACTTTATACCCTCTAGATTATTATTACAAAAAATTAGAAAAAATGTCTTCGCCGTTTGGCCTGAATCCTATATTTTCGATTTACACTCGATTTCCAGTACCCTTAACCACCAGAGTGACACAGTATCGCGCTCATGTCGCTATGCATCTGCAATCTGCATTCTGCATACATCGATTTAGATTTTCTAAATTATAATTATAAATTAAAAACTTGAAATGCCCTTTGTCAGCCGCATATTAGATTTTCGACAATCTGAGGCCGACCGATCGAATCGAAAAAAACTGATCCGACGTAGCGCGCATCGAATGTCGGTTTTTCGACATTCGATCGACGGGCCGATTGAATCGAAAAAAACCGATCCGACCGTATCATGGATCGAATGTCGATTTTTTGACATTCGATCGACGGGCCGATCGAACTGGCGACAGCCGATCCGACTGTAGCACGGATCGAATATCGTTTTTTCGACATTTGAAGTGCGTCCAATGTCGTTTTGAAATCGGATCGAATTTTTTTGGGACACTTCTATTATAAAGCCTATTATATTTATTTTTCGGAATTTATCTCGATTAGGTAAAACATCTTCAAAAGTCTACAACTTTGTGGAAAATTCATGTATAGCTACTTTAATTGTTAGAAAAGCCAAGTATTTTGTATTAAAATCTATCTTTTTGGTTAGACAATTAATCTTCTATGTTAAAAGTTAATATTTTCGGTTAAGGATTAAGCTATTTGGTTACAAGTTTGTCTTTTTCGGTTGAATTCAACTGTTTGAAAATTCGTTTTATTTTTTTTTTGAAAATTAATTTTTTTAACTGAAAATTTTACATTTACATTTTCGGTGACAAAACATCTTTTCAAGTTGAAAATTTAAATATTTGGTAGAAAATTCGTCTTTTTTGGTTGAACTCAACTACTTTTTAATTTAAATTAAAATATTTTTTGGTTGAAATATCAATTAGTACATTCGTCTCTAGTGTTAGAAAATTAATCTTCTTGGTTGAACTTTCATCTATCTTCTTTAATTAAAAATGCAACTTATCTTTTTTAGTTGAAAATTCATGTATTTTGTTGAAAATTCTTCTTTTTTGATAAAAAATTAATCTTTTTGGTTAAAAATTCATCTTTTTGGTTAAAAAATATTGTTCGTATGTGGCGTCGAACGAAGAAACCGCACTAACAGTACCTTTTCAGCTTTACGAGAAAATCATGTTTTCATGGGACGGGCCCCTGCGAGCGTTAAATAAACGTCATATGAAACGCGTTATATTTCGTTTAGCTTTGATCGCACAGCTTTGAGAATAGACTCATTCGATCGGGCATGCTTTCGCTCTTTGGAATCAATAAAATCATCGCGTTTGATTTTTGGTGCTGTATGATCAGTTTCTTCGTTCCACGCCACATACATATGGGTAATTCTCCCCATAAAGGTCACTTTTGCTTCCCCGTGTAATATCTTTATGAATATTTATTGAATTGCTTTATAATTTGGTAAACTTAATCGTTTTAATAACACGGGCCGAAAGCATAAGACCAACGTAGATTTTTTTACCCGAAAAATATATTAAACAAGTTATAAATACTTGAAAAAATACAAAAACCTACAGCAGTCAAGGAGGGGGGCGGGGGAGTTAACCAATAGCCCAAAACTTGTAACGTAATTTATGGACGATCCCTAACAAATTCAATTTCACCTACAAATTGCTAAGTTTGAGGAGGATTTTCGAAACCAAGGGTAATAAAATATAATTTTTCACTGGCACCTTTTAAAAGTATGTCTCAAAAACTATTATTCTTGCATATCGATTTTTATTTCGTCGCACTTAAAGATAAGAGAATTTTAAGTTGAAAAGTTTCCCCCTAATTTTTTTCCCTGGAACGTGTAATGACAATATGATGACTTTTTGACGATTTTTTTTGTTATTTTAACCAGCATCAATGTAATTCTTTAATAAATAAGTCGAAGTAACACATCTGTGTATGAATCAATGGTAACATTTAAAATATTTACCTTTAAACTAAGATAAAACGTGTTAAACTTTAGCGTATTTTTATTATGTGTACACGCTCCAGGTAAATTGGACACTTTTCGGAAAAATATATCAATTGTAACCTAACACATCTTTAAAGGAAGTCATAGTGAATAATTCTTCCAAAGGACTGTTTAATTTATTCTTTTGAACAAGCACAATCAAAATTAATTACTTCGTGAAAGTAGAACTCCTTTGTTGAAAATTACTTTTTTTTTGTTCAGAATGTGGTTCAAAATTCATTTTTGTAGATCAAAAATTCACCTATTTGTTTGAAAATTCGACTACTTGGTTGAAAATGCACCTTTCTAGGTTGATAATTCAACTATTTTAATAAAATCATCTCGCTTGGTTAAAACATCAACTATTTGGTAGAAAATGCAATATATTTCGACTTAAAATCTTAGGAATGTAAAGCATTTCACATTGATTTTAGTATACCTACGGTAGTGAAGGTGGGGGACGGGGGAGTTAAGCAATAGCCCAAAATTGGTAACGGCCTTGAATGGTTCAAATTTTAAAGAGTCAAATTTAAACTTTGAAATTTACAATTTTCATTATTCTATTTTAAAAATTTCTAAATTGTAAGTACAATTATTGAATTTTGTGATATGAATAGCAATTAAACACTTATGAATTTGAAAAAAATCGAGAAAATTGAAGAGATTTTTAGAAGTTTAAAAAATGTTCAAAATTAATTAAAAACTTGAAATGATTTCAAATAACTTTAAACAATATGCACATTTTTTAAGTTAAAAAAAATTCAGAATCTTTTTTAAGATTTGTCCAAGGTTTAATGAGAACAGAAAAATTTCTCATAATTCCTACGAACATTTTAAAAGCATTTTTTTATTTTACATTTCCAAAAATGTGTGAAAACAATCTGGAAGATTTTAAGGCCTTTTTTAATTTGGCAGGATTTTTACAACATTTTACAAAATATTAGATATAATTCAAAAATTTAAAATGTTTCAAAAAATTACCGTGACAAATTTCTACAAAACGGGAAGAAACCGGGAAATTCTGCAATTTTTTTTCTTCTATTTCAACGGCCACCCTAAAAGCACAAATTTTACAAACAATATAAGTGTGTGTTTCTTCAGAAAATCGCCAAGAACGTTGGCACATATGGCTGTGGAGCCATTACTAATGGCACCCACAAATTGGAGGTTCGCATTACTTCATTCCAAGGAAATCTTAACGTTCAAAAGGGAAATCCAATCATACTGACAGGAAGAGTTGATAATCAGGGTAAAAATATTGGCTTTCATTTATATTGATTTATGATATTAAGAACATGTTTTAATCGTTATACTGTTTATAATTAAAACATTAATTTAATGAAATTACTCTTTACCGTTTTTAAGGTCACTCATCTACAGGTTCACGAGAAAAAAACGTAGAAATGTTAGAGCATAAGGTCGCACAGAGCAGCAAACTATCATGGGATTTAGGGAGATGAAACGTTCGTCGCCTCTACATGAGGTGTTTCCCTTCACCCCTAGCGGACTGCTGAGAACTTCAGTCAAGATTACTTAGAATTCAAATTTTTTACAAAAACGTTATGCGGCGAAACAATTTCATTATACTCAAAACTTAAATATGATTGAAGGTTCCTTTATCTTCTGTAAATTGGTCGAAGACTGATCAACATATGTGACGTGCGCCGAAGAAAGGGGGCTTACTCTGAAAAGTGAGATTTTTCAGGGCGAGCGGTCGAAGTCGACCGGATAGACGCGACTTTTAGGAGGAAAGAGATAGGTCGTAGACGCGGCTCACGGACGGGTATAGATGAGACGCGGAGATGTAGTGGTGAGTGACATATGCTTTCACAGTAGAATGTTCAATTATAAAAATTTAAATACAATTTTACTCATTTTAACAATTAGAACAATGAATCATTCTACGTCTGTAAATGTAAAGATTTTACAATTTTAATACAATTTCCAATCTACAGAAGGTATAAAAGTGCCTTTAATCATACAAATTAACGTTACTACTAATTTGAGCCTATTATTATTTTTCTTAAAATAATTCGCAACAATAACAAAAATGTCTTAGGTTTTCGCGTTTTTAAATGTACCTTACATAAAGGAAGATGCGGGTAAATAAGTTTCTGATATATAAAAAAAGTAATTATGGTTCAAAGTTTTTTTACAACTTCTAGAAATTGGTCAATGTCCGATCAACATATCTAACTTTCCACATTACTGTATTACGATATGAAGGGCCTCACTACATACGGGCGTAAGTGCCCAATTTCGGAAATGCGTTTTATTGGCCTAAAATAAATTTTTTTTTGTACCTAACTCATATTTCTGTAGAAGATTATGGTCTAGCTTGATTTAGAAGTGGGTCAAAATCCATGTTTTGTATTATTTTTTGTAAAATAATTTCATATTTTTGCCTGTTCTTTTCACCATTCAATACAGCTAGCTGATAGCTCGAAAGAACTTCTTTGTTTTTTTATTAATTCAAAAAATAAAAAAGTTATGCAATTCTTTGTGTGTCCATATTTTCGTTTTTGGAGACACACCGCGCTATTGATAAGGGGTTTTCTCGGAATTGGTTGCTTCTTTTAGGATGTTCCTTTCGCGGTTTGATAGAGTTAAGTAATAGCTCAAACGTATTTTCTTGTTTTTTTTCTAAATTCGAAAATAAAGCAGTTACTCAACTTTTTATCTGTCAAAATTTGAGTTTTTTTAGACGCGCCGATATTTGACAAGGGGCTTTCTCGCAAATAGTTTTTTTTAAAGCGCTCTTTTCGCGATTCAATAGAGCTAACCATTAGCTCGAAGGTGCTTTCTTGTTTTTTTTTTTAATTCAAAAATAAACAAACTTCTGCAACTCTTTATGTATCAAAATCAGAATTTTTGGAGACGCGCCGTTCCTTCGACAAAGGTTTTCTCGGAGATGGATGCTTCTTTCAGGATGTTCGTTTCACGGTTCGATAAAGCCTAACAGTACCTCGAACGGTTTTCGCACTTTTTTGTTCAAAATTAACTGCGTGAAAGTTAGACAGTTTTTTGTTTCTTCCGTAAAATTCGGGTTTTGGCACATACGCTCGTATGCAGTGTGGCCCTTCATATTATTATGATAGCAAAATAATTGCTTCTTCGTTCACTTCAACCTTCAACAGTTTCAAGAATGACATTTTTTTTATTCTTACAAACAAAAGTGCAGTTATCATATGAAAACAATATTTTTTTCTCGAAAATTTCAAGAAATTTCAAAGTTCAGCAAAAATTTAATATTCACATATTAATTCTTTTTTACTACCGTTTTAAAATTTTTAATTTTCAAATACATAAACAGAACATATTATCCGCTCGATCTCAATTTTGGAAAACTAATACTATTGTGCAAATACAACTTTTAACAAATAACTCGGAAAAGGAGTTTTTCGTCACACTATACTGTAATTCTTTTGGAAAATTCCATTAAGGAAGTTAAAAATATCGTTCTTTTAAAAAATTCCCTGCTGAAAGTCAGAACTGTAATAAATAATTCAGAAAATTTTCTTTTCAAATTCATAATAGCAAATATCTATTTGAAAATACCTTGATTTAAATTATAATAAATTAGACTTTTAACATTTGTAATTGAAAACGTAAATCTTTCTTGTTTTTATTGAAAAAAAATATATTGATAATTTAAGATAATTAAGAATTTACGACGTGTAGTGCACATTGGATTGAATGATTTTGCCAGTAAATGAAAGACTCGGTCATTTCAGGGTTCATTTCGAGTGATGAAAATCACCGGTTTCTCGCCCAGGTAGACACCATTAATATTTTATTAATATTGTTAAAAAATATCAGTGATGTATAAAGTATATTTGAAGTTAATTTTTATATCGGAACGTTTAAGATGAAAAATTTTGAAAGCCATGTTATAATCACCCGATTACGACCTTGCAAAAAAATTATTTTTTTTCTCTGGAGACACACGATGTACACCTACAACATCTTTGAAGCACATTATTGTTATTTATGCATACAATTGCTGAAAGAGAATTACGAAGATGATAATAAAGTACTTAAAGAGGTACGTCTGCCTGACACGGAAAATAGAGTCATCCAAATGTTCACATGATGAGTGTCATTGACCATCCCTGGTTATGCAGGGTCGTCCTGTGTGGCCTGGAATGGGCTGCGACTCTCAGCATGCAAAATTTGGGATCACTGGCCAAAAAATATCCTACGATTTCGCAAACTGCAACGAACTTAAGATGCAGATAATGAGACAAACACGCATTTTTTAATGTATATACTTCATAATATTCAATCTACATATTTGTATTTAAAATAGTTAAGTATATTGTATTTTACTTTAACAGCCATACCACGCTGAAAAAACCAGTTCTCGTCAGATCACTGACGTTAAGCAGCGTTGGGCGCGGTTAGCACTTGGATGGGTGACCATTCGAGAAAACTGAGTGCTGTTGGCACATCGTGGGTGTGGTGAGCCCACACTTGTAGTTATTTACTACAAGTTATCAACCTAGAAACACTACCCGAATCGGGTAGTGTCACGCCTACCCCGAAAGGGAAATGGCTTAATGGTATACTATGATAGTTGCGATCACTGCGAAAAATATTATATAATTTCGCAAATTAAAATACAGTATAGACAAGAAGGATAATACTAAATCAGCTCTATCGTTCACACTTTTCTATAAAATGGCGAGGATACTAATCCACCGGGAGCCGCCCTGATAAAATAGTCTGTCTTTTACACTCAATTGCATTAAGAGAAAGCAAAAATAAATAAAAAATTAATACTGCTTACAAATGAACGAGAAAAGAAACTTATGCAATAATACGAGCAACTGTGACTCATAATTCTCACACAAAAAAGTTACGGAAACATATAGTTTAATATTCATAAATAAGATGTCACTATGAGGAAGATTTTGAAAAAAGTTTCACTTTTTGTAGAGAATTCTTCAATTCAGGCATTATCTCATCTCTAAATCCTTCCTTTATTCACGAATTTCGAAAACTTTCACTTAATTTAACTAAATACTTAGAACGTTTTAAATATTTTGAAAAATATAAAATGTAGAAATTATTATTGTTTTTAATTTCTTTTATAATTCATAGAATTTGAAAATAACATTAATCTTCAATTCATATTTTTTATTACATGTACTTAATTAATGTTACAAAAAATAACCTTGTAATCTTCGAAATATACTAAACCACGAAACTGTTACATTTTGCAACAAATAATTCATATCTTATTCTTTAGTTAACAGGAAATGTTTAAACAAAAACTTTAAAATCGCCGGTAAGCTATTTCTGTACATCTTTCTTGCTTAATACTTACATTTTCCTACTTTTTAATGGATTAAAATTGTGATAAATAAAATAAATTCACTTTTTAATATTTTTATTGTAAACTATAAGTTCATCAGAGTTCGAGAATTATAACGTCACATTCAACATTCTTGCTACTAAAAAAGGTTTTATCAATTGAAAATAAAGCCCATATACTAAGACAAAAGGACAAGTTTATATGCATTTTAGTTTAAAACTTTTAAATTACTATAAAACAAAAAATTACTATTTTTATGATTAAATCTGACATTGTTCTAAATGCACACAGAGCTATAGAAATTTGGAGAAATCACCTGCAAGGGTTATAAATTCATGATTAACGTAGAGATTTTGAAAAAAGGTATTACACGAATGAAAGATTTTCCTACACACACACGTTCAGATAATTACAAATAGTGAATGCATTTCAAATTCACATTCTATTAATATTAAAATACGTTTCTTCATCAATTTTTAAAAATTATTATTCATAGTTACTCTCCTTTTTCCACTAGTATTTTTTAAAAACATAATTAACTTTTTCTTGATTTTAATTTTTTCTACATGCAATTAAATGCAAAATCCAGACTATCTAATCAGGGCGCCGCCTATTGGATTAGTTTCATCACAATTACCTCTTCGGATGCTAAGATACTTACTAATAAGTACACAAACACGGTCGAAGCAAGGAGCTGGAATAAATATAAGTTATACATAATATTACCAGAAAATTAATAAAAGCTTCAATACTTTTCTAACACTTAACAATTATCTACAATTCATCAAATTATATATTTTAAAAATTTAAAAAATTGAACGACTGCAAAATCAAAATTAATATTTATTTCTATAGTCATTTATTTATTTTTTCGTAATGTAGAATTTATGAAAAATTAAATTAGATGTTTAATATGTTCATCTATGGTCGAGCAATTTCAAAAATATATGAAAGACCCTTTAATCATACTATTTATGGTAAAAATACTTTAAGCATAGACAAGGAGAAAAGAATGGATAGATGGGAAATTATTTGAATCGGAAAATTAAAAAATGTTCATTCTCGCGAATTACAGTCTATCGATTTTTGACATTTTTATTGAGTATCATATATTTCATCATTTACATGGGTCACAATACAGCCATCGCGAATTCAGGAAATTTTTTTGGCTTTTTAATCGGAACCATCGGATCGATATTTAGCGACTGAATTAATCATATTTTATACAACAAAGCAGTAACTTTTGTCCAAATTAAGAAATCTTAAAAATAATTCAAACAGATTTACTTCAATTGGTCAAAAAGTATGGTACAATTACATTAATTGACCCACGAAAATCGCACGCATTTAATGGAAAATGTTTGAAAATAAGAATTTAAGAATTCCGATTCCCCCAAACGATGCAGACAAATTACGTGAAATTATTTTGGGTTTTTTAATAACTATCGGAACGACATTTGCCGGTTGGTCTTAATGTCGCTTCCTCATCTTCGTCTGCAGCTTGATAAAGCAGCGGTTGGGGAAGCGCTCCGCGTACATATCCATTTTTCCGGAGGTAGTCGGCTTGATTTAGCCAAGACTGATGCGAAACGTGCTGAAGCTCTGGGTGTTTCTGGCACCACAGAGTGTGCATACGCGCCATAAAGCCTCCGCGAACATGGATAATGCTGGCATCGTAGCAGTCTAGCACGTCATCCCTGAGTCGATCCGTCCACTCAATGTGGGCGTTTCGCCGGTTCGTCGTCGTGTTTCCATCTAAATTATTTTCAGCACCCCGAACTCTAGGCTGATCGGCATTGTTTGCAGACCCATTGTCGGGTGCTCTGCGCGTTCGATTGTCTTGAACCGCATCTACAACATTTTGGTGTTTTGGTGGTTTCATTGTTGTTCCCACGAGCAGCTAGGGAAAGGGTTAGTCCGTCCTTGTAGAGCCCCGCGTGCAAGGATAAGGCTGATACTCTGAGAGGTCGCCCGGTATCCCAGAGTCACCGTTTGAGACACCTAACCCAGGTGCCATTCAGCTTTCGGCACGGTTGTTACGCCATCGCTTAGGAGTTATTCCTTTGGGACCATCCCTGGACAATTGTCCGCGACTGCTTATTAACTATTGTAACCATATTCAGCAGAAACCCTTGGTACAGGAACCCTCTATCCGCAACCCGAGGACGCGTTCGGTGGCTTTGTCATAGGCCCTTCGGTTCTATTCCAAAGGAATCGAAACCGAATTATTATTATTATTATATATATATATATATATATATATATATATTAATAATAAAATTAATAAAATTAAATTAATAAAAGAAACATCTGGTTTAAAATATTATATCTGGTGTCCAGGTTTTGAAATTTTCATCTCATCTCTATTCTATATTTTTTCTGTATTGTATGGGAAATTTCCCAAAATTTGGAAAATTCTTACAAAAAATGTTTAGGGGTACGATTATGCTCTTTTACAGATCTTATTTGCAAAAAGTGAGCCACCAAAGATTATTAGTAAATTACTAATTTAATTAGTCGAGATATTTTCTAATTCAAAAGTTGTGTCAAAAACTAATACATTAATAAAAATACAATTCTAGTCATTGAAGGGTTTTATTTATAATGATTGTTATAAAGAAAGTCTAGATGACTGTCGCTTAGAAATAGCAAGAGATTTAACCTCGATATGGAAAATGTTCAAGCTTTAAATTTTACTGAGCAAACAGATTATCCTACGAAAAAAGTGCGAAAAACAACAAGTTTTATCTTTGCTCAGAGATGCTAAAAAAATTTATATTTTTTTGTTGATCAATGGAGAAATTGTGAAAAAAAATTGTTTAAACAAAAACTGACCAGGATTTTGAAAAAAAACAAAGATATACTGCCATCTAAAAATGACACCAGCTCCCAGTAGAACCGCGGTAAATCACACTTATGGCCACGTCTCACAAACGTGAGATGGGTCACCACAGGGCACGATGAAATCACGACAGGCCGGCGAAACCCTCGTGTGTCTTGAGGACACGAAGCGACCCAAGGATGACAGCTTTCTGCATTCATCTCGCAAGTGCCTTGGCATATTTTTGGCACGCGGGTATGGCTTTAAGGTTACGAACCAGTGATAGTTTCGCACCTCCGAGAGCACCTATCACAAGGACAATTACTTTAACCGAATACTTTGGGTACTGTCGTTGCAGCTCCCTTTTAAGGTCTTGATACCTCTCCTCCTTTTCCTTCTCCTTGGCAGTTATGTTGTAGTCGGCCGGAGCCGAGAATTCAAACACGAACAGTTTTCGTTTCTCGAAGTCTTGGAGAACGATGTCAGGCCTCGAATGTGCAACGGAGACTGCTATCCGAAAATCGTAGTTCCAGAAAATTTGGCACTTCTCGTTTTGGACAACTGAGTCTATCTCCCTCAGAGCGTTCGGCAGGGCAGGGTAGCAGCCAACACCGTAAGAGCGACAAAGATGGTAATAAAGCACTCTTAGGGCCGCATTATGTCTGTAGAGATACGTCGTTCCGGCGTGAGTGGGACACCCGGATAATATGTGTTCCAGGTACTCAGCATGTGCATGACACGTTCTGCACCTATCGCTAGGAACTTCCTTGAATAAAATGCGGCCACGGTATACTAAGGTGGAAATGACACCGTCTTGGCATGCGAAAATGAAACCCCCTGTACCTGCATAAGCCCTGATGATCTGAGGAACGGACGAATTGATACGCAAGCTCTTATGCATATGCATGATCTTACGTGTGGCGAATTCAAGGGCCGTAAGCTCGTTCTTTGTCTATTGAACCACCCCCAAACGAGTAGAGTCGGGACTGCAAGCATGTTAGTCGCAGGTACCTTGTTCAACGCCGACAGATTTAAACACCAAATCTGTCGAAGAAGATGATTGTATCTGCTTCGGAGGACTCCTTCACTGATGCTACGTCCTGAATACGGCTTTGAGGCACGCTCAGGTATGCATAGGCCTCTCCAGTGTCAAGATGTCTAATAACACTTATATCCACAAGCTCAAGATCATTGGGAACGCCAATAATCTTTCCTCTCTTCAGATGAATCTTGGCACACTTCTCTAATCCAACGTCCATACCAATCTCTCATGCGTACTCCTTGACGATATTTAAAGCACTCTGAAGTTTGCTTTTACCAGAAGCATAGACCTTTAGGTCATCCATATAAAATACATGAATGACCCTATGCTCGCGATGATTAGTGTCGCCGCAGAGGTATCCAGGAGAATTTCGCAGTGCGAGAGTTAAGAGGCAGAAGTATGATGCAAGAAAGCAGAGGGCTCATGGTATCGCCCTTAAAAACGCCCCCCTGGAAGGTGACATTGTTCTTTGTCACACGATAATTTCCAGATGAGATAGGAAATCTAGTTTTCCAAAAGGGCATCAATCTCTCTATGCATCTCACTATGTGTGGGTTAACCTTCAAGCTTTCCAACAGACAGATGATAAGTCTATGAGAGGTTGAATCGAAAGCTTTCCGATAGTCAAACCCGGCCATTGTCTAATGAAGTTCTCGTATCTATTTTCTAATTTCTTAATTGAAATATATACTAAAAATTGTATAAAACTGTTTTTGGATACTAAGACTGCAGTTCTAAGCCAGATTAGGATTCTCATTTGCAAAAAAAAATTAGTCAAATAGAATTTCTCGGAATAATCAAAGTTATTGCTCATCTGATTTTTTGAGATGGTCCTTAGACTACGGATTGTCATTCTGACACCTCCCCCCCCCCTCCTTAAACCAGCCACGCATTAGAACTAAATTCTATAGAGCTGGAAAGAGTTGGTGAATATTTTCCCTTCATATTGTATACCATTAAGCCATTTCCCTTTCAGGGTAGGCGTGACACTACCCGATTCGGGTAGTGTTTCTAGGTGGATAGACATCTGGCAGGAATTTCACTGCATATTGTTGACAAAATACGGGTACTATCTGACGCTAGGAGACGTCTGGAGCGGAGAGAGGTGGTTTAGAGAAAATCAACAGTTTTTCTATGACCCATCTCGACTCTTCCAAGACCCTCCAGTTACTGTCGACCATCCGCCCAAACCAGAAGAGGTCGAGGTATTTTGGAGAGAAGTCTACGAAGTCCAGCATCCACTGAAAGAAAACTCAAAGAACATAAATAGCTTCAAGGATCTGTGCAGTGCCCTCATAACACCTGAGGAGGAATGCCCATCTATCACTTCCAACGTGAAAAAATTATTAAGAGGCATGGAAAACTATTCCGCTCCGGGACCAGATGGTATCAAGACCGTCTGGAGGAAGAAGTTTCCTTCAACCCACTAGCATCTGCTCCGCATTTTTACATCATATCTAAAGTCGGAAGAGCTTATTCCGAAGTGGTTGGTGGAATGACGCACAGTGCTCCTCCCGAAGATGGGCAACTTGTCTGACCCAAAGAATTACAGGCCAATAACTTGTCCGAACACGCTGTATAAGATCTTCACAGGTATCCTAAATTAAAGGATTGTTCAGACAATCGGACCTGTGTAGCGAGATATGTATGAACAAGGAGGCTCAAAGAAAGGCGTAGCAGGATGTCGAAGGAATTTGCTAATCGATATATGTATCTGCAAAGACGCAGCATCCTACCAGCGCTACCCATCGATGGCCTGGATTCACTACCAGAAAGCTTTCGATTTAACCTCCCATAGACTTATCATCTGTCTGTTGGAAAGCTTAAAGGTTCATCAACACATCGTGAGGTGCATAGAGAGATTGATGCGACACCATCAGCCCTCTCCTCTTTTGCCTTACATTATTGCCACTATCTCTCACACTTCGCAACTCTTAAGGGTACTTCTGCGGCAAAACTGGAATTCGAAAGCATAAAGTCTATGGTAAAAATAAAGAGCAGCTAAGACTAGCTCTAGACATTGTCAAAGAGTACACTCAAGAGATTGGAATGGAGCTTGGTTTAGAAAAATGCGCCAAGGTTAATTTAAAGCGAGGAAAACTTAATGGCATCCCTGAAGACCCTGACCTCGTCGATAGAACCGCTATACGACACCTTGGCGCTGGAGAGTCCTATACATTCCTGCATCCAGGACGCAACATCGATTAAGAATGCTCTCCGATGGAAATGCAAACGTCTCATTAGACAGATTTGGTCCTCCGAACTGTTGGCGAGGAACAAAGTATCTGCCCGAACATGCTTGCCGTCCCGGTAATACTCTATTCATTTGGAGTGGTTCCATGAATGAAGGACGAGCTCAGATCCCTCGATATCGAATCACGAAAAGTTACGCAAATGAAAAAAAACATGCACCTTAAATCGTCCGTTCCGCGACTTTACATCTCACGCCGTCAAAGTGGTCGCGGAATACTTAATCTTGAACACTTTAGTGCAAAATATACGGATTTTAATTTATACATTTTGCAGGTTAGAACATGTTTAATGCGCGAGTTTGATCGGATAGAATTTTTTTTGTGAACCAAGGGTCAATAATCATACTCCTCGATTCCTGAAAACGCTAAAACCAGGCATAACTCTAAAAAAATAAATAAATTTATCATGTTTTCTTTATCCGATGCTATCTCAGAGATAGAAAATTATTATTAATAGTGATAGAATCTCTAGCTTTTTACATCCAGCAGGGAAGAATTAGTCTAAAAAATCGTGAAGCATAATATTGTACAATTGAAGAGTTGTTTAAAGTACTGGAAGCAATTAACGAACTGAAAATAGACTTAACCTACTGAAATTAACAGTTTTCCAGGTAATAAAAAATAATAATAAAAAATAATAATAATAAGGTAATGGAAAAAATACTGATTGTGAACCATTTATCAAGAAAAAACATTGATTTATTTTAACCTAAACAAATAATCTTTATTTTTCTGAGAAAAAAACATTGAGTACATTTTAATCTAGACTCTGAAACAAACAAAAATTAAAACTGAATGACAAAATAGTGAACGTAAGAAGAACTTAATCTTCGAAATAGACAATAGGAGCGTACTCGATGCTTGTTGCCTTTACCTATGCATTCTACCGTTATAGAAAAACCATTGTTCTCATAAAGACAAACCCAAAATGTTTAAATAATTATGGTTCATATATTATAATACAGGTGGAAAAAGTTAGACTTATTAGTAAGGAGGTTAGTCACTTTTTTATTTCGGGGTTTTGATGTGTAATAGGGTGGCTCACAAAAAACTTGTTTTCATTTTTTGGCGTCCGTATCGCGACAGTTTGTTTCTCTGGGTGAGATAATACACTCCTAATTTTTTCAGATTTTTAAACAATTTTTTAGAGGTTGCGAGCATCAAATTTACGTAAGAATTGAGATTTTCATAGTTTCCGATTTCTTTAAATATACATATGGGGCATAATTTCTGAAGTGTACCCACCTCGAAAATGAAAGTTGTCCGATCGGGCTAAAAATTGGCCCAATTGTAGTCCTATTAGATAGTACTCCTCACACCAAAAATTAATTAATTTTGATAATTATTTATCAAAGTGGAGGGGGTACAATTTTGGGGGTTTTCAAGCAAAGCCTTAGTTTCAAACGTTTGTAACTTTTGTCCTATTGCCTTAACCAAAATTTCACCTCAAATATTTTCAATAGATTTTTTCACAAACTTTCTGGTGGTGATAACGATTTTTGAAAAAAGTTAAAATTTGACCCGAATTTTTGAAAATCACAAATAAATTTGACTTTTTTTCAAATATGGGCACTTTTTTTTTCTTCAAAATATTTTTAAAAGAAAGCTGAGATTTTTTCCTATAAGACCACCAATTTTCAGAGTGGCAAATTAATTCGTCTTTGAGTAATAGAACGATACGTAAACAAGATGCCGTGATAGGGCGGGTGGCGCGCGAATTCCCCTAGTGCGCTCACGCCGAGGATCTTTGTGCAACGCTTTAGTGCCAGTTTTTCAAGTTAAGTAATATTATATGCTACTAGAATAACTGCTCTCTGCATTTTCAGGGTGAATTAACAAGGCCTACATTACGGTCAGTGTAAAATTAATTGGGAATATGCTTTAAAAATTAGAAGTGAGAATATATATCTTTTGAATTTACCTGCGCATTTTTCACTTCCTGCTTCTGCCACTAGATGGCTGTCTGCCACTAGATGGCTGTCTGCCACTAGATGGCTGTCTGCCACTAGATGGCTGTCTGCCACTAGATGGTTGTGATTCTCACAAGAGAAGATAATTTGTAACAGTATAAGAAACTGGAATTTAATATTCGTATTTTACTCGCAGATTTGATCTGAAATCGAGTTTATCGAAGCAGGTTTGTACGTAAATTTATTTTACTCTTCATTTCCTCATTCTTATTCTACTTGATCTATTATTTTCATAATTGTATTTTTGGAAATATCGTGACTTTGGTCATTCTTATCTAAAAATCTCTTTTTCAATTTGAAAAAAATACTTTTTGCACGATGCCCTCTGAAAAAGTGATTAAAATTTGGAAGAGTAGATGTATTAATCCTTTTCAAAAAGTAAGGCATAAATCAACTAAGCTTAAACTCCGTTGTGTTTCCCAGGACTTGCGTTTGAAATTGCCTACACTACCAGAAGGAGCTCGAATTTGCAGTTCATGTAGATACCAAGAGTAGCTTTGTTAATCTCCAAGCCCATGAAGAAGATTTTGGTATCCAAGTTGAATGGCACTTCCATGGTACATCTCATGGTAAGGGTGCATGTGATGGTATAGGAGCGAATATAAAGAGACAAGCAGAACGTGCAAGCTTACAATGTTCTCCGAAACATCACATACTCACTCCCCATGCTTTGTTTCAGTGGGCAAAGAGTAACTGTAAGGAAATCGAAATTTTTTTCAGCAGCAAAGAAAATCATGCCTTAGCCACCGAATTACTGAAAGCCAGATTTGACAAAGCTGTGACGATACCAGGTACATTACAGTATCACGCTTTCATTCCCACTCAAAATGGAAAACTTCAACTCAAGAAGTTTTCGTCCTCTGAGAAATACGACATCTTCTCGAATGGCAAAAAACAGAAACCGCAAAAGAGGCCTGCAAACAAAACAACTGTTGAAACTATCGCCAAAAAATCGAACAGAAAGACACATAATATTACCAGATAATATTACTTAACTTGAAAAACTGGCACTAAAGCGTTGCATAAAGATCCTCGGCGTGAGCGCACTAGGGGAAATCGCGCGCCACCCGCCCTATCACGGCATCTTGTTTACGTATCGTTCTATTACTCAAAGACGAATTAATTTGCCACTCTGAAAATTGGGGGTCTTATAGGAAAAAATCTCAGCTTTCTTTTAAAAATATTTTGAAGAAAAAAAAAGTGCCCGTATTTGAAAAAAAGTCAAATTTATTTTTGATTTTCAAAAAGTCGGGTCAAATTTGGACTTTTTTCAAAAATCGTTATCACCACCAGAAAGTTTGTGGAAAAATCTATCGAAAATATTTGAAGTGAAATTTTATTTAAGGCAATAGGAGAAAAGTTACAAACGTTTGAAACTAAGGCTTTGCTTAAAAAACCCAAAAATTGTACCCCCTCCACTTTGGTAAATAATTATAAAAATTAATTAATTTTTGGTGTGAGGAGTACTATCTAATAGGACTACAATTGGGCCAATTTTTAGCCCGATCGGACAATTTTCATTTTCGAGGTGGGTACACTTCACAAATTATGCCCCATATTTGTTTTAGAGAAATATCTTATGAACAAAAATTGTAGCTAACAGAAAGGACAAAAATTTCACTTTGTGTCCGATTGAAAAAAAATTACTTGGCGCCGGTAAAAGGCATAAAAAGTACGACTTCTTATAAAGAAATAAATATAAGGGCATAATTGTACCCCTGAACATTTTTCATGAGGATTGCCAAAATTCTCAGATGTTCTCCACAGAATAGGGAAAAATTACATACTAGATATGAGATGAAAAACTTAAAACCGGGGCACCAGAAAAATAAAAATTTAACAAGGCTTTTAATGGGTTTTCCATCAATGAAATTTTATAAAATAGTAACATACATCAACAGGAGGAAGAGAGAATAAGATTACTCATTTTGTATGAAATATTTTGAATATTTGCTTATATTCACAATAAATATACAGCTCATCATTTATCTATCTTTTCTCATATTCGAGACAAATATACAGTTGAACAATGTCAACATTTTTTGTAAGGATAAATGTTTTATTTTCTTATACAATGAAAAAAATCGCTAATGTATTTGTGCTTCGCAACAACACAAATGCGTAAATCACTTTATGCCAAGTACTTTCATAATCGTAGACTGAATTATATAATATTGGGAATTGTAACATTAATGAATGAATTTCACTCTGACAGCATAAATAAAACATTTGAGAAGTGCATGCTTCGTTTAAACCAGGAGTGACTAACATTTCACAGATCATCTGTATGTTTGCTGCGAACATATAAAAAATATAAATAAATGATATACTGTGTATTTCTTGTGAATATAAGAATATATTAAAAATATGATTTCAGATAAAATGAGTAATATGTTATTCCCGCTTCCTCCTACTGATTTATATTACTACTTTATAAAATTTCATTGATGGAGAACTCATTAGAAGCCTTGTTAAATATTTTTTTTATACTTTTTTATTTTTCTGGTGCCCCGCTTTTTAATTTTTCGTTTCATATCTATCATATATTTTTTTTCTATTGTGTGGGTAACATCTCAGAATTTTGGCAATCCTTACAAAAAATGTTTAGGGGTACAATTAGGATATTTTTTTCAATCGGACACAAAGTGAAAGTTTTGTCCCTTGTATTATCTACAATTTTTATTCATAAGATATTTCTCTAAAACAAATATGTATATGTGACGTGCGCTGAAGAAAGGGGGCTTACTCTGGAAAGTCAAATTTTTCAAGGCGAGCGGTCGAAGTCGAACGGATAGACGCGACTTTTAGGAGAGAGGGAAGACTCACGAAATCTTCCCCCTCCACTTACCACTGCAATCTCACGAGGAAAGAGATAGGTGGTAGACGCGGCTCACGGACAGGTATAGATGAGACGCGGAGATGTAGTGGTGAGTGGTGGGAGGTGCTTCACGGAATCTCGAGCTCTCGAGCGAAAGCTTAATTTCTCGGGTACCTAACAACTCAATTATTAGCAATAATAAAGCTCGAAAATTTGTTTCGATGGTTTCATTAAAAAGAGCAACTCAAAAACTATCGAAAGGTGTAAAGTCAATCGATTCGTCTCGAACCAAGGAATCTTTTATATTCTAGCATCAACTTTGAATTATATTAAAGAAAAAAGTTTTACTATAAAAAACCGTATTTTCAAATATTATGCATTACCATAGCTTCCTTACTCTTGAATAAAATGTATTAATATTATAGGAAAATTGATTCGTCTCGAATCAACACATCTTTTCTGTTCTTGCATCAACTTAGAATTATATCAATGAAAACAGTTTTACTATAAAAAACCGATTTTCAAAATATATAAATTACCATAACTTCCCTACGCTTTAATAAAATATATTAATATTTAGGTCAATCGATTCGTCTCGAACCAAGGAATCTTTTATATTCTTGCATCAACTTTGAATTATGTTAATGAAAAAAGTTTTACTATAAAAAACTTATTTTTAAAATATTATTAAGTGCTAAAAAAAATGCAACAAATATTTTTAGAAATCCTTCGGTCAGTTTCAAGATATTAGTAGGGAAAATAAGCGCTCCAAATTTCATCAATTTATCTGCAACCGTTTCCATATTATCGTGTTCACAAAAAAGTGTGACATCCACACATCCACACACACACACATCCGGAAAATTGCTTAGAACATTGTATTAGACATTTTTAAATTGAGGAAGGTTCAATTTAATGAATTTAAAAATTTTGGAAAATGTTACCATTACAAAGCTTCCTCTACGAGGAAGCAAAAAGGCTTAAACTACCTCCGCAGGTTCCCACTGGGAGCAACTGCCATCTAAAAATGACACCGGCTCCCAGTAGAAACGCGGTAAATAACACTTATGGCCACGTCTCACGACCGTGAGATGGGTGTTCACAGGGCAAAAAGAGATTACGACAACAGGTCGGCGACACCCTCGTGTCTTGAGGACACAAAGCGACCCAAGGAAGACAGATTTCTGCATCCATCTCGCAAGTGCCTTGGCATATTTTTGGCACGCGGGTATTGCTTTACGGTTATGAACCAGTGATAGTTACGCAACTCCGAGAGCACCGATCACAAGGACAATTACAGTACCTCAATATTCTGGGTACAGTCGTTGCAGCTTCCTGTTAAGGTATTGATACCTCTCCTCCTTTTCCTTCTCCTTGGCAGTGATGTTATAGTCGGCCGGAGCCGAGAATTCGATCACGAATATGGTTCGTTTCTCGAAGTCTTGGAGAACGATGTCAGGCCTCGAGTGTGCAACAGCGACAAAGATGCTAATAAAGCACGCTTAGGGCCGCATTATGTCTGTAGATCTACGTCGTTCCCGCGTGAGTGGGACACCCATATAGTATGTGTTCTAGGTACTCAGCGTGTGCATGACACGCACTGCACCTATCCCTGGAAACTTCTTGACATAGAATGCGGTCACGGTATACTGTCAGAACACCGTCCTGGCATGCGAAAATGAAACCCTCTGTAACTGAATTAAGCCCTGATGATCTGAGGAAAGCAAAAGTTTGCTCCTTCGACAAGGACTGTCTTTCTACATTTCTGTGAAAGTTTCCGTGCATTTTCTTGTCGAGTAGCCGTTGGTGAAATTTGTAAACCTTTGCTTTCTTTACTTCGTCTTTTAGAAATGAAGCATCTAGATGGAGTAATGCACTTTCCTCACTTCTGATGTTAAAATTCAGGCCAAGGGTCTCGGCCGCCTGCTCCGCGGAATGGTAAAGGAACGCTCCTTTGCCAATAATCTCGCGGTTCCTGAACACTTTTAGGAAAGGATATCTGCCATTTGCAACGATGTAAGCTGTACTTAGAACAATTCGGTTATGAAGACACTGGGGATTCACAAGTCCGCGTCCGCCTTGACGACGTGAGATGTATAATCGCGGAACAGACGAATTGATATGCAAGCTTATATGAATATGCATGATCTTACGTGTAGTGATATAACGACCGTAAGCTCGTTCTTTGTCTATTGAACCACCCCAAACGAGTAGAGTCGGGACGGCAAGCATGTTAGTCGCAGATACTTTGTTCAACGCCGACAGATTTAAACACCAAATCTGTCGAAGAAGATGCTTGTATCTGCTTCGGAGAGACTCATTCACTGATGCTACGTCCTGAATGCGGCTTTGAGGCACGCCCAGGTATGTATAGGTCTCTCCAGTGTTAAGATGTCTAATAACACTTATACCCACAAGCTCAGGGTCCTTGGGAACGCCAATAATCTTTCCTTTCTTCAGATGAATTTTGGCACACTTGTCGAATTCAAAGTCCATCCCAATCTCTCCTGTGTACTTCTTGACGATATTTATAGCAGTTTGAAGTTTGCTTTTACCAGAAGCATAGATCTTAAGGTCTTCCATATAAAATACATGAGTTACCTTATGCTCGCGATGATTAGTGTCGTGACAGAGGTATCCAAAAGAATTTCGTAGTGCGTGAGTATAGGCAGAAGTGTGATGCAAAAAAAGCAAAGGGCTCATGGTATCGCCCTGAAAGACGCCCCTCTGGAAAGTGACGTTGTTCGTTGTCACACGATAATTTCCAGATGAGACAGTAAATCTAGTTTGCCAACCAGACCATTGACAGTACACGCTTATGGGCTGCAGCGTCTTTACAGACGCACCTGTCAATGAGCAGGTTCTCTCGACAGCCTGCTACACCTTTTTTCGAGCCACGTTGTTCGTACATCTCTCGCCACGCAGGCTCAATTCTTCGAACAATCCTGTTGTTTAGGACACCTGTAAAGATCTTATACAGCTTGTTCAAACAAGTTATTGGCCTGTAATTCTCTGAGTTGGACAAGTTGCCTTTTTTCGGTAGTAGTATAGTGCGTCCGAACACCAGCCACTGCAGAATGGGCGTTTCCGACTTTAAATATGAAGTAAATATGAGGTGAATGTGAGGGCTAAATAATGATGTGTAGAAATAAACTACTTCCACCTGAAGTTGTTGATACAATCTGGTCCTCCAGCGTAAAAGTTTTTCGTGCCTTTAAGTGCTTTTTCAACTATTCGGCAGTGATTGATGGACATTCCTCCTCAGATGTTGTGAGGTGGTCGCAAAACTCCTTGAAGCGGATGATATTATCAGTATCAGAAATCTTCCTTTAGTACGGAGAAACAAATATCGCACTGAAAGTTTTTTCAAACTGAAAGTTCCCTCGATACTTTTTGTCGGCGAAGCCATAAAAACGTAGTTACTTATCGGGCTCATTTTGCAATTAAATATTAATCAATAATAGACTATTTTACAAATTTTGATTTTATACTTTATAAACGTTTATAAATTTATAAAATTATACTTTACAAAATGTTTTTTTTACTTTAGTCTATATCATTGTAACGTCTCACTAAACAAAAAATTTACTACAAGGCTTTTACCATCCAATTTACAAAATTCTGATACCTTCGACGCACGGTCGAAACGTCAAATGATGCTGTGAGCTTTGACCAGTAATCTACACTGTATAAAATCTTGTTGAAAATTACCTCGACGATCATGGGACAGGAAAATACTACTGAATGCCGTGGTAATTTTACCCAAACGTTGTACAAATAATGCGACACAGTAAAATCACACGCAGGCAGCAAAATTACCATAACCGAAATTTCAGGACGGTTGAATTTCACCATTTAGTAGAAAAGTGAAAAATGGTCTAAAATTCAAAAATATAATAACATATGAATTTCGTTAATTTAGATTTTAGCCACTCTAATTCAAACTAGAAGAGGTTTTAAATTGAATGCTCAAGCAAAGATATGGCTGGACCTTCAAACTTCATTTCAATATGTAGTAGCCGTTAAATCTTTTAACCATTAAAAATAATTAGAAAACGCCGGCGCGTCCGACCGCTAATATATACGCACATATGACGCGAATAACTTTCTCTCGAATGCCACATATTGAACGTCGGAATAGTCGGAATTACTACATTCTAGTCAACTTCCTGCCTTTCTGTTTTTTTTCACACTTCCGCTGTGAAGTGGATTAATTTATACCTAGTGAATTTATCATAATCTTATAGAAGTACATTTCAGTATCGGTTACACTACAGTTGTATTTTACCGCAGCGATCAGTGGTATCTTTCTGTCCCACGATTCTCGTGTTAATATTCATACGGGAATCGATGCAACTTCACAGTCACTTTGCAGAATTACCACGGCAATCGCAGCCGTCTACATTGTCGAAAGTAATTTTCAACCAGATTTTTTACAGTGTATACTTGTAATTTTTTACCACCATCTTTAAACTGATATTTACAACCTCCTGCAATTTGAAATTATACGGCCTCAGCTTTTTTGCGCACACACTCTCGTCAATGACACATGAACTGTCGTCCATCTAACGCGTGCTTCTGATTGGTTAATCTTTAATTGTTAATTACTCACTAATTATTAACTTTACAACAAAGTCTGATAGATGTCTATTTTTTCTATTTTCTAAGTAATTGTCCGCAATATTGAATAATAAATTTTTCTTTAGTGTTCCAAAAATCGTAATTGTAATAAAAATATGAAAAGTATAAATCGTCCACATGTCTTAACTATTTATTATTTGTTGTCAAAAGAAGATTTTTTATCTTGTTTTATGTGATCATAAAAGATTATTTAAAGTCTTCTGACAATATAAATGAGTATCACGACAAAACATCATTGAAATTAACATATATTAGTGTTTTAACGATTGAGCAATATGATTAATCGTATCTATTTATGCTCTGTAAAATGTTCAACAAATAATTTCGTGAGGTATAATTAAGTCTTATTACTTAGGGGAAGGGATTTATAAATAGTTGAAAGAATAAATGCAATTAATGGTAATTAATTCAATATATTTTTCAATAAAAGTCTTTATTAAAACCTGCTGTTGAATTAACATTTATTAGAATTTTTCATTTATAACATATTTCGACAATTTGTTGGAAATAATTTATAAACTGTGTTTATACAGTCATATTTAAATAAATATAATTTTTCACTGCATAATAATGGGATTTTTTCCTGCAAAATTAAAAAAGAAATATTTTTGAATATAAATTTTAGAATCTCTCTGCAACTTGTCAGTTTCAATATAAATTAAAATTCCATCTTGAATATGCTGAAAAAACAACCATAAAAATAAGATTTATAAACCAAACTTATTGCAGCTGCTTTGACATTAGAATTTCTTTATAAAACAGATTTTACAGGAACAGCAATAGAGTCTTCTAACCACGAATGTCCGTTTTTCTTTTGTAAGTTGTTAGCGCCAATAAAATCTCTCTAAAGATCCCTAGCCGCGGTTACTGCGTAGTGGTAGGACTATTGGGGACGGGGTCAGTCTAGCAAGAGCATGACCATGAGCGAGTTGATCCGAGCGCGTCTCCCTTTTGTATAGTTTATTGGTTCATAACTATTAATGAATAGTTTAATTGGTATTCGTGTTGAAAAGAAATAGAGCGAAAATTTTCGGTACGACGCGTAAAAAGGTGGAGTAATGTAGTGACGCCATTCGTAAACTTGTTTGAGAATCGTTCAAATTCTCGCCCCCCCCCCCCCCCCACCCGCCTTTCGTAAACGTTTGCGAAAAGAAGGCGAGATCGAAGTTCAAGTGTCACCATTAAAAAAAATAGTGCGCACAAGGATACAGGATAGATAAAAAAATGCCGTTTCAGTGGATATGCGTGTGAACATTTTTATCGTGAGTTTGTTACCGAAGCAAGATGGCGTGGGTCAAAACACGCTGAATATCAGTCGACGAATTCGAACAGTTTTTGAAGAATCTTCAATCGGATCCGAACTCGTCACATGCGCAGAATGTTTCGGATTTCTACGCTTCTAACAGTACTTTTTCAAATATTTTTATGGCAGATAGCCTAAACATTACGAACGACGGAAATCGAACCGTGACTGAAAATATAGACAGTCGAGATCGCGAACGGGTAGTCCGGGAACGTGAAGCTCAAAGACACGAAACTTGTGAATGTGAAACCTAAGATCGACATCGTGAAAACCTTCCCTCGTGAAAAGAAAGACCAAGTTAAGACCACAGTATAGGCAGGTATAGGCCTGTCTTAAAGAGGTCTTAAACTGATCTTTTCTGGTCCCCAGAAGACCACAGTCCTGTTGATACAGACAGCTATCCTTATTTCAGAGAAAGAGAAAGTGGTGTCTATATCAATGTCCTAAAAATGATGCAGGTATAGGCTGAAGGGTACAGGCCAGAAAAAGACCAAACGCTGTTTGAAACTGGTCTTAAAGTGGTATTAAATTGGTATTTCTTTTCACGAGGGTTAATCGAGAAATACAAGATCAGTTGTTCGCTCAGCAAAAGGAAACAATTTCAAATGGTGTATACAGCTTACCACCTCCGGGATTCCAGCATAAAGAATTCTATATAAGAGAAAAACCTTTTCCGGGATTTTCACAGACGGGTAATCTCAACAATCTACATAATAATTTTGAAGCATTGGACCGTAGCTTTGAGGACGTCAGACATAGCGAATTGTCTTCCTTGGAACGGTTATTCACTAAGATGATGGAGGAAAGCCGTAGAAAGGACGAACTGATGGTTAAATTGCTCGATAAATTAGGAAATAATCAAGCATGGTTGAGTAATGTAGCCAACACGTTACCAGACTCTTTTCACATAATGCCAGACTTGAGCAAGGGAATCGAAACACTTGATGACGAAAAGGATAGCGTCGCAGCAAAAGAGTGGATGAGTATTCTTAATCGAATGATCCTGTTGCATCGTTGGCAGGCAAGTTTTGCTCTAGAAACTGCTTGAGCAAATTTAAGGGGTGGAGCACTGAACTGGTTTAGACTTAAGGCGTCAGAGTTAAAGGATTGGAACCAATTTGAGGCGGCGTACGCGAGGACATTTATCAGCATGGAGAGACTAACCTCAAAATGGAATCGGATGAGAGAACCAGTCGGAAGAAACCATAGAGGACTTGATAAGAGTTCTTAATAATTTTAGAAAAGTTAGAGCTACGTTGTTGTATGTTTTAGGATGCACGAATGTATTAAAGTTGGACATTACCGAAAAGGACAACAGCAAACCTGTAAGCAGCAAATATATTCCAGCGAATAATATTGACCGTGAAAAAATGAAAACAATAGTTGAAAAATTAAAAGAAACTGGCTTAGCGACCGACACAAATTCTCCATATGCCAGTCCAGCTTCCTTGATTAGGAAAAAAATGGCGATCACCGCTTCGTGGTAGATTTTAGAAAACAAAGCAAACAGACCGAACACGTACATCATTCATTACCTAATCTCGATGACCATTTATCAGTAATAGCTAATAGCGAATTGTTTATCACGCTAGACTTGGCACAATGTTATTGGCAAGTTCCATTATCAGCGGATGCGCGGCCAAAGACAGCGTTTATTACCCCTGATGATACGGGCGAATTTACTCGTACGTGTTTTGGATTAACCAACGCACCTTTTTATTTTTCGAAGGTGATGCAGAAAGTTCTAGGGCCATTACGTGACCAACTTGTACTTTTTTATTTAGACGATATTCTAGTAGCCGGGAAATCTTGGGACGATTTAAAGACTAAATTAATTCAAGTTTTAGAAGCGTTAGAAAAAGCCGGATAAATGCTCAATTTAGAGAAGTGCTTTCTTTACAAGAAAGAATAAATTATCTGGGATGTATTATATCAAAAGACAGAATCGAACGAGGTGAAAATAAAAAATGCCGAAAAATGTACATAATTTAAGAATTTTTTCGGTTTGGCCGGATTTTTCAGGCGTTTCGTTCCGAGATTCGCTTCAATTGCAGAACAGTCACATTTATTACTAAAACCAAATACACTCTATGTTTGGAACGAAAAAGCGAGAGAAGCGTTTCAAGCTTTATGTGTGATACTAACGAGTAAACAAATTTTAAAGATCAATAATCCTGGAGCAGAAACGAAACTTCACACCAATGCGAGTGCCAAAGGATTAGCGGCAATTATGCTCCAAAAGGATACTGACTCGAAACTTTACCCAGCATATGAGATTAGTCGTTGAACGAGCGAAGTAAAGAAAAATTATCACTCGAGCAAGCTTGAGCTTTTTGCGGTAGTTAGATTAGACGGCCAGGCACTTCTGTAATTAAATACTCAAAAAACAAGAAACTCTCAATGTATTAGATGGTACAACTTATTAAACGAATTCGATTTCGATATCATTCATAATCCCGGGGTAAAGATGCCGCACGTAGACACTTTGAGCAGAGCTCCATTATACAATTCAGAATGTATGAGCGAAATTGAGGAACGTATGACAGGCATGTTTAAACTGATCAACGAAGAGGACGAGATTCTAGTTTTTCAATACTCGGATGTTAGTTTAAAACGGAAATGAGAAATTTTGTTAAAGCCGGAAAAAGAACGTACTTCACAAGAGCGAGGCGAAGTACTCGACTACAAATGCCACAATAATATCATGTATAAACGCGAAGGACATAAGCTTTTATATGCCGTACCGGACAAGATGCGTAACTTCATTTTATACCAATTTATATTAATTTCTGCTGAAGTAAAATTTTTCTTCATGTAATGATAGAAGTGAGGTTGGGGGGGGGGGTGGGGTAAATCGTTCAAGACATTTTGAGGTGTTGGAAAACTCGAAAATTAAATTGATGGCGTCTCCCTTCACGCCTTATTTTCAAAGATTCCTAAATGCATTTTTAAACTCTCCCAAAAACAAAAATATAGTATTGCAGTTCAATGAATATAACTATTTTAATATTACAAGCAGGAGAAAATTTAATATATGTCTATATATAACTCTTTTTCAAACCTTAAGAGCCTATTTGAAGAAAATAATAACGCTTCAGGGAATTTCAAGGATTTTCAAATATTTTAGGATCTTTTTCCGCTCTCCATTAGTAGGAATTTTTCAATTGATTTTGATGGTTTCGAAGGAATTTCAAAATTTTCAAGAAATCCTCACATTTTAAAGCTTTTCGCAAATTGCCAGGGATTAAAAATTATATTATTGCATTGACGCGTCTTTTTCAAAGACTCCTAAATACATCCTAAATTCTCCCTAAAACTTATAATATTGCAGTTTAATTATTATAACTATTTTAATACTTCAACCAGGAGCAAATTTCATCTAGATCTATATATAACTCTTTTTCAAAAAAAAAAAAAAAAACTGAAGAAAAAGACTTATTGGCATCTGTTTTAGAGGTAGGCCAGTATTCGGCTTTGGACACATATTAACTCCTATCAAATACAACGCTGCTGAAGGCTGGTAACCTTCTCAGAATAAATCACCAACCAATTGAGACTCTCGGTTTCCTTTCTCCGTCCTCACCCCCCCCCCCACACACACACACACAGTAACAGAAGTATTGGTGGGACTGACGTTACAGATAGATTATCCACCGTACGACAAATATTCACTTAACTTGGACATGATTTCGGCTCGCAAAACAAATTTCGCGCATAAAGGTGTTAGTTGGGTGTACAATCTAAACATGAATAATACAAACAATAAAGTAGCCTCGGAATGGACTGAAACTTGGATCGACAAAATGCATACACACGGTAAACGTAAAGGTCGAATTTCAGGCGATGAATGGAGAATGGGTGTCTGGAATGCTAGAGGAGTGAATGACCTTAAAATAAGAGAACTACGAGAAACTATGCATGCAAGGAAACTAGATATTTTATGTGTACCTGAGACGAAGAAAAAGGGTTGCGAAAGTAGAAACATAGAAAATGGGGTGTTGAAAGGCGGTTTTGAAATATGGTCAGGAGTAGGTAGTGAATCAAATCGTAGTCAAGGGATCGGTTTAATTATGAATAAAAAAGCAAGACAGCATCTCAAAGATCATGATTTTGTATCTCCCAGATTGTTGTGGGCTAGAATGAAGGTAGGAATCAGAAGGTTATTTATCATAGCGTGCTACGCCCCAGTTGACAGTGAGCCGCGAGAAGTCAAAGACGCTTTCTGGGACACTTTAAATGACACAATAAGTACTTGCGATCCAGGCGAAAGAATAATTCTGCTAGGAGATATGAACGGATGGGTCGGCGTTCAACGTCAGGATACAGATACAGAAAGGGTACTAGGTAAATTTGGGGATCCAAGAAAAAATTATAACGGGGAAAAATTAGTTAGCTTATGCCTAGAAAAGGGCCTATTTATTACCAATACTTGGTTTCGACATAAAATGATCCACACGTACACTTGGTGTAAAGGAAATAACCGCAGTGTAATTGACTTCGTTATTGCGGATGAAAGACTAAGAGAACTAGTTGTAGATACAAGAGTCATGAGGGGATCCGAATGCAATACTGATCATTATCTTTTAATCTCTAAAATAAACTTAGGCCGGGGATGGAAAAGAAAGAGAACGGAAAAAACGAAACAAACTCGAATAAAGATTGAAAATTTACAGAAACCGGAAGTGCGAATAGAGTTTCAAAATAAGTTAAGCGAACGCATAGATAGGGCAACTTGGGAAGCGCTTACGAGCATTAAAGATATAGAGGGCGCGTGGGCTTTATTACGGGATAGCATTGTTAAAACTGCAATTGAAGTGTGTGGTACGGCAGTGGTAGGAAGAAAGTCTGGTGATGCATGGTGGAATGATGAAATTCAAGCAGCCCAGCGAGAAAAGAAAAAAGCGCACAAGAAAACATTAAACATGACAGGTCTTAGCGATGAGGAGAGAAATAGACTCAAAAATGATTACAAAGACAAAAAGAGGAAAATGAAACGACTAGTCAAGGAGAGTAAAGAAAAAATCAGAACAGAAGAAGAGAATAAAATACAAAACGGCTTTGGAGGAATAATGAAACTACTATATAAACAGTTGAAGGAAAGTAAAAGTACAGAGTTTGCTAGCATGAGAAACAGCAAAGGTGAAATGCTATATGATATAGACGGGATAGTAGACGCTTTAAAAGACTCTTTTAAAGAACTATTAGGAGGTGAAGATATAGGACAACAAAACTGCGACATAGAACATAATGCATTAGAAAACCCAATTGAAAAAGTCTGTGTCACTGAGGTCCGAGACATAATTAAGAACTTAAAAAACGGTAAGGCTGCTGGCATAGACAGTATTAGTGCTGAAATGCTCAAATACGGTGGCGAGTACATACCTCACAGGTTGTGCGAATTAATAAATTTATGTATCGAGACGGGGAAAGTCCCAGACGATTGGAAAAAAGCGATTATCGTACCAATATACAAAAGAAAGGGAGATAAAAACAACTGCAGTAATTACAGAGGTATCAGCCTACTAAGTACCGTAAGTAAAATATACTCAAAAATACTTATTCGTAGGGTAATGGAAATCACAGAAGAAAAAATATGGGAAGTCCAAAGTGGATTTATGCCAGGAAGATCATGTACAGATCAGATATTTAGCCTAAGACAGATCACAGAAAAAAGCTTGAGAGTAGGAAAGAAAGTTTTCTGTGCATTTATTGACCTAGAAAAAGCATTTGACACGGTAAATAGAAGTAAACTTTGGGAAGTTCTTAAAGAATACGGAGTAAATGGAGGGCTCCTGCAAGCAATAAAAACAATATATACAGGCAGTAAAGCGAGCGTAAGGGTAAACGGGAAACTGAGTGACTGGTTCGATATTACGCAAGGCGTGAAACAAGGATGCGTTATGTCCTCGTGGCTATTTATCATATTCATGGATAAGTGTCTAAGAACTGCACTCTTCGACGAAGAAGGTGTAGATCTCCAAACAGTTAAGGTACGTGGGTTAGCTTTCGCAGATGACAAGATTGTTATGGCAGAATCAGTCGAGGACTTGCAAAGAATGTTGAATAAACTTCATACAAGCATGAAGGATATGGGACTCAAAATTAACGTAAATAAAACAAAAATCATGGTGTTTGAGGGAAAGAGTGAGAAAACAATGTGCAACATTGTCCTAAATGATGAGAGATTAGAACAAGTTGACAAGTACGTATATCTAGGTAGTCTATTCACTAGCGACGGAAAAATAGATGGGGAGTTAGATAGGCGCATAAATAAGGATAAACAGGTTATCGGTAGAGCAGGGTCCATCCTAACAAATAAAAACATATCAAAAAAAGCTAAAATGGCCATACACAATTCTATATTCGTACCGACTGTACTATACGGTAGCGAGACATGGACCTGTCAAGAAAAGGACAGGAGTAAAATTAACGCGATCGGCATGAAACCTCTGCGCATAATATGCGGGAAAACACTAATGGACAAAGTCCGAAACGAGACAATCCTCAAAGAATGTGGTGCAAAAGAGACAATAGTTGACACATGGGAAAGAAATCAGTTAAGATGGTTCGGACATCTTGAAAGAATGAAAGATGAACGACTGACCAAACAAGTGTATAAAGGTAAAGTAAATGGCAGAATGCCCAGAGGTAGACCGCCAAAAGAATGGTTAGAATCTGTAAATGAGACATTAATCCGTAGAGACATAAGAAGCCATAGGAACACAAGAGCTTGCATGAAAAAATGCATGGACGTGAAGGAAGCTAGAGTAGTATGCCAGGACAGAAAAGTGTGGCGACAAATAGTTTGTAAACAGAGTGACAGTAGAATGAATGACGCCTGAAACAAAGATCTTGGATACTAATGGGCCCAAGTGGAGAACCATACATAACAATTTTGTGAGGCTCTTCACTTGGGGTGATCGCTAGAGAGATTGATCAGCAACCTGGGTCGGAGCAGTGTTGCGGAGTAAACGTGTCATTTAAATAAATAACACGAGAATTCCAGATCAATCTAAAATATATATACCTAACACTTATATACCTATCCACCTCATACCTATATTCCTCCCTACCTTATACCTATATACCCATATACACACTACTATTCTCCAACCGAGCAAGTCACGCCTACCCCGAAAGGGAAATGGCTTAATGGTATAATAATAATAATAATAAAAAAACCGGACAAGATGCGTAAAAGTCTTGTAATACGAAACCATGATCTGCGGGGTCACCCAGGAATCGAGCGTTCAATTTCTAAGATTCGAGAATACTATTTTTTCCACAATTACGTCAATATGTAAAGCAACACATCCACGGATGTTTGCAATGTTTGGTGACAAAGACGAAACGTGGACGTCAATCGGGTCAATTACACCCAATCGAACCAGGTAACCGTCCATTAGCAAAAATTCACATAGATCACGAAGGTCCGTTCGTTACAACGGCACGTAAGAATCGATAAACTCTAGTTCTAATTGGCAATCTTACCAAATTTGTAGTGTTAAAAGCAGTTCATGACACTAAAGCAGAGTCAGTTGTCCGAGTGATGGAGGATTTCTTTCTAGATTTTGGAGCAACAGGAAGGATTGTATCGGACAGAGGTACCGGCTTCACCACTGTTAAGTTCCGGGAATTTTGTGAGAAGCATGGAATTCAGCACACCCTAAACTCTCCTTGACATCCACAAGCAAATGGCCAGGTAGATCGTATCAAGGACACTTTAATTTCGGCAATTCAAACGAGTATTCGACATGAAAAGGCTGAATGCAGTGCAGAGAAATTTAAACGAGACTACAGGATGTAGGCCCTTTTCATTATTGTACGGATTCAATAATCGGCATCACGAAGGAGAATTCAGAAAGCTTACGATCGACAACGACGAGTGTTACACTCGTCCAGAGTATCTCCAACAGATAGCACGAGAGCGAATTATTAAGGAACAGACTAAATATAAAGCCAGGTATGACGAGACAAAGTTTACTTCTATTTACCTTGTCAAATGCTTTTTCTAGGTCAACAAATGCACAGAAAACTTTCTTTCCTACCATTAAGCTTTTTTCTGTGATCTGCCTTAAGCTAAATATTTGATCTGTACATGATCTTCCTCGCATAAATCCACTTTGGACTTCCCATATCTTTTCTTCTGTAATTTTCATTACCCTACGAATACGTATTTTTGAGTATATTTGACTTACGGTACTTAATAAACTGATACCTCTGTAATTATTTCAGTTGCTTTTATCTCCCTTTCTTTTGTATATTGGTATGATAATCGCTTTTCTCCAATCGTCTGGGACTTCTCCCGTCTCGATACATAAATTTATCAATTCGCACAACCTGTGAGGTGTGTACTCGCCACCGTATTTAAGCATTTCAGCGTTAATACTGTCTACACCAGCAGCCTTACCGTTTTTTAAGTTCTTAATTATATCTCTAACATCAGTGACACAGACTTTTTCAATTGGGGTTTCTAATGCATTATGTTCTATGTGGCAGTTCTGTTGCCCTACATCTTCATCTCCTAATAATTTTTTAAAAGAGTCTTTTAAAGCGTCTACTATCCCGTCTGTATCATATAGCATTTCACCTTTGCTGTTTCTCATGCTGACAAACTCTGTACTTTTACTTTCCTTCATCTCTTTAAATAATAGTTTCATGGTGCCTTCAAAGTCGTTTTGTATTTTCTTCTCTTCTTCTGTTCTGATTTTATCTTTGCTTTCCTTGACAAGTCGTTTAACTTTCCTTTTTTTGTGTCTGTAATCATTTCCAAGTCTATTTCTCTCCTGATCGCTAAGACCTGTGATGTTTAATGTTCTCTTGTAGGCTTTTTTCTTTTCTTGGCGGGCTGCCTGAATTTCATCATTCCACCACGCATAACCAGACTTTCTTCCTATCACTGCCGTACCACACACTTCAATCGCAGTTTTAACAATGATATCGCGTCACAAAGTCCACGCGCCCTCTATATCTTTATTGCTTCTAAGCGCCTCCCAAGTTGCATTATGTATGCGTTCGTTCATCTTATTCTGAAAATCTATTCGCACTTCCGGTTTCTGTTAATTTTCAATCTTGATTCGCGTTTCGTTTTTTTTGTTCTCTTTCTTCTCCATCCCCGCCCTGAGTTTATTTTGGAACATAGAAGGTAATGATCAGTATTGCATTCGGAACCCCTCATGACTCTTGTATCTTTTACTAGTTCTCTTAGTCTTTCATCCGCAATAACGAAGTCAATTATAATGCGGTTATTTCCATTACACCCGGTGTAAGAGTGTATCATTTTATGCCGGAACCAAGTATTTCTAATAAATAGGCCCTTTTCTAAGCATAAACTAACTAATTTTTCTCCGTTATAATTTTGTCTTGCTGGATCCCCAAACTTACCTAGCACCCTTTCTGTATCTGTATCCTGACCGTTGGACGTCGACCCATCCGTTCATATCTCCTAGCAGAATTATTCTTTCACCTTGATGGCAAGTATTTATTGTATCATTTAAAGTGTACCAGAAGGCGTCTTTGACTTCTCTCACAACAATCTGGGTGATACAAAATCATGATCTTTGAGATGCTGTCTTGCTTTTGCATTCATAATTAAGCCGACCCCTTGACTACCATGTGATTCACTACCTACTCCTGACCATATTTCAAATCCGCAAAGTTATAAAAACTGATTCAGGCATTATCATTACTGATTGGTATCGAAAAGATACCTATTCTGGTAGATACTCAAACTATTTTTCTAACCATCCAATTCAACATAAAATTGCTACGGTAAAAAATCTTGTTGACACAGCTTTTAAACTATCACATGAATCCTTTCGTAAATCAAACATTGAATTTATCAACAAACTTTTTCTTTAAATAATTATCCAATAGAATTTATTAAAACACATATTAATAACAAAATCAAAACAATTAAAGATTTTTTATCTAAACAAAAAAAATACAAACATAGTTAGCAATTTTATTTTTAAACCTTCAGTGTCTATTCCTTTCCATGGTAAGTTGTATTTTGAAATTAAAAGAATTTTGAGTGATTTTAATATGACCACAACTTTTAGGATTGATTCAAAACTAGATAAATTTATAAAATTAGGCAAAGACTCTCTAGATATTTTTCAACTTATTGATGTAGTATATAAAATGCAATGCTTAATTTGTGATAAGTGCTACATTGGTCAAACTGGTAGATTACTTTCTACCAGAATAAAAGAACACCATGATAATTTTAGGCAAAACCCTAAGAACCATGAAGTCATAGCTAAGCACCAGGTTGAAATAGGAAATCAAATTGATTGGGAAAATGTCACAGTTTTACACCATGAACCTAACAAGTTTAAAAGACTAGTATCAGAAATGTTCTTTATGAAGAAGAATGGTGATAATTGTTTAAATATAATTTCAGCTCTTAATAATTAAAGTCCAGTATATAATATAATTTTGGATTCCTTAATTTAAAAACAACTTTTTATTATAATTAATTAAATGAAGGAAAGAAGGAAAAAAATGATAATAACTGTGATTCATATCAATTAAACAATTAAGATTTTTTTAAACTTATTTATTCTATACCATTAAGCCTTTTTATACCATTTCCCTTTCGGCGAGCCTCTAGGGGTAAGAGTGACACTACCCGATTCGGGTAGTGTTTCTAGGTGGATAGTTTCTTGTATTAAATAACTACAAGTGTGGGCTCACCACACCCACGACCGCCAACAGCAACGCAGTAGTATCAGACGGTCACCCATCCAAGTACTAACCGCGCCCAACACTGCTTAACTTCAGTGATCTAACGGGAACTGGTGTTTCCAGCGTGGTATGGCAATTTATATTAATAACTCAAATTATGCTCTACGCTTAATTTTACCTAACTATTTTTTTTTCTTATCAAATTTTTTTAATTAAATGATTTAATAATAATTTATTTATTCTTAATAACTTTACTTCAACTAAACTCTTAACTTGATGTAAATTTTTTTTAAATAAAATAAAAAATTGTATTTAACATTTTTTATTTAAAAAATGTGTATTTGTAGTTAATATAATTAATTTAACTTCATACCTGAATCTTAATTAACTTTCAACTTAACTTAATTTGTAATTTAATTTTGTTTTTAAATATTAATAACAATGATTTTTTATTAATTGTTAATAATTGTTATTTCTTTATGTTTTGTTACTAAATTTAATTATAAATTAAGGAACCCTGTTTTAGATATAATGATACGTCAGTGCTTTGTTTGTTCTTCGTTACATCATGTTTCTCCCTCTTTCTTTCTCGTATTGTATTTGAAAAATGGAGCAAAACGCAAGTTTTGTCTCCTTTTCACAAAAGTTTATTATTAATTAATTTATTAACTTTAATAATTGATTGGATCGATTTGCAATAAAGGTGGCCGTTTTCATTTATTAATAATCTTAACAGAAGAAATTTCAATAATTTGGTAAATATACATCATTTTCAATTTCTTAACCTTAAATTTGTCGTTATTATTTATAAAATTTGACTATTTATAATTTTTACATAATTTCACATTTAAATTCAATTTACTTACTAATTCAATTCTATTTACTGATATGTAATGCAATGGAACTTTTTTAATTGATTCACTCTGTCCTGACGAGGAGAATATTATGCGCTCGAAACGTCGAGAAATTGGTAATAAAGGTCTTCAACAACATCTAGGTTCTTTTCTATGGTCTGAAGTATGTCATTTAACATCTAACTATTTATTTTATAATTTATTATATTACTCAGACGAATAACATCGCTCAACTATTTGAACAACATCTTTCTAAAAAAAGTAAATAAGTAATTAATTCCGCATCAATATGTATAAAAAGTATTTTTTGGTTAAAAAGAAAAAATAACGTTTAAATTTTATAGAAAAACAAATAATATGAACAATATTTCAATTCTTACCAATTATTATTATTTTGTTTAATTTCTCACCCTTTTCAATTTCTTTAATCGCATTTATTTTCAAATGTTGAAACTATTGTATCATTTATTTTTCCTTATTAGATGCTAAAACCATTTAACGTTACTCTTCTGGCAAAAAACAAAGAAAAGCATAGTATAGCTATTGAAAAAATATCACTTTTCTCATTTTTACCATGTATTTCGTAGCAAGTCGGCAAGTCGTATAGGTAAACATCGCCGCGCGCGCCCATTTTAGGTAACAATTTTCTCTGGTCTAGAGTCATCCTACCAGATCCTGCTTTTACCTTCGAGTGGCACGGGACTGAATCAGTCATTTTACTTTAAGGTTATGTGAAATGCCCATTGAGGTGAAGTTACTGATTTCACTTTAAAAATACTCTAAATTGAACTTTTTAATCTCACATAACCTCAAAAAATCCAAATCTTATACTTTTTTTATACATACATACATTTTTATACATACATTGATTAGCAGTTCGAACTCGAAAGTTCATTGCCTCACTACCCGATTCGGGTAGTGTTTCTAGGTGGATATTTACTACCAATGTGGGCCCGCCACACCCACGACGGGGCCAACAGCACGCAGTATTCCTGAACGGTCACCCATCCAAGTACTAACCGCGCCCAACAATGCTTTTATATTTGTATTTGTATTTATTCATGAAAAGTTCCTAGGGCTAAATAGCCCTATAAGGAACAGGTGATACATATGACAATTGAAATGTGACGGCGATCGATTCGACAATTGAAATCAAAAATAGATATTAACAAAGGTTAAGAACTAAACTATAATACAAAAAATTGGATCCGGGATGTCAACAGAAGGTTACTATAAATATACATACGCAAATATACATACTTAAAAGTAAATACGCATTCATACACATACTCATATATATTTTAATTATGAATTTAAGTGTTACCAATGTGTGATTTCGAGGGTGGGATTTGATGTGTTGAATAAGTGACTAAAAAGGAGTTTGCTAAAATGAAATTGTGAAGGTGCATTTCTAATGGTTATAGGTAGTTTGTTCCAAAGGCGAGCACCACGAATAACAAAGGACCTTTGCATTTTACACGTACGGTGTGGCTGAATTTTTAATACTGTTTTCCTTTCACGGAGTTTGGAATGTGTTGGTTGATCTTTGTCAGTGAAATGAAAGAGGTTGAGAAGATAGTGCGGAGCTCCATTACTGAATAGGCTATAAAGTAAATTACCCATAAAAAATTGTCTTCTTTTGGCGACGTTAAGGAGTCCTGCTCTTTCTCTATACTGAGTAATATGTTCACTTTTGGGGATGTTATAGATGAACCTAATGCAAGCATTAAGCGTACGCTCAAGCTTGGCATTTAGCTCGTCAGTAATATCGTCATATACCACACAGCCGTAGTCAAAGAAAGGAAGGATCAGGCTTTTGACTAGGAGGATACGCGTTGAAGTAGGAAGTGATGCCTTATTCCTGTTAAGCTGTTGGAGGACTCTAAAGGTTTTCCTTGAGATATCCGCAACGTGTTCATTCCATGTAAGAGAGCGATTAAGAATATAGCCCAGACAATTTAAAGAATATATAGCCCATAACAATTTAAAAATTAAAATCGATCAGAACTCTATTTCATCATGAATAATTTTATGCAAAATGAGCATGAAAAAGATTCAGAATTAAAAAACAGACCTCTAAACTATCTCACTTTTCGGCTCATTAGAGACAAAAATAACTCAATGAAAAAAGAGGGAGAAAAAGTCAACCAAAACCAACCTCTCACTTTTTACTTTATCCGTCTTTTTTATACTACCAGGGAACCAACATGTTTCGGAGCCAATTTAGACTCCCTCATCAGGGATTATTTATAGGAAAACTACCAGGTATGAGAAATATATTATTATGTTAATTGAAAAAATCAGAAACATAATACCTGTAAATAAAAATAATATCTATACGTGTACACTCACATACACATATGAAGTATTCAAAGTACCGAAGCAAACTAAACTTATTTTTTAACAAGAAAACTCTCAAAGGTATGAAACACATTTTAGAAATCATTTTCTCCCACTTTTAACAGAAAGAGGGAGGGAGAGAGAGAGAGAAGGACCCTTTTTATTTTTATAGCTTTTCGTTTCCCAGGACAAGTGACATAGTTTTCAACGAACCTCTCGAACTAACCCAAAACATCATAAAATGCACATGATACAAACAAATTTTTTTTTTTTTTTTTTTTCTTAAAGACCTGAGAAAAAGCACAAAATATAAGAAATCGTTACAAAAATATATACAAAATATGTGCATAATTTTTCTTATGTACCAATGAGTACTTTTGTAATAATCTTATGCTGAATTTCTATTTAAAAAAAATTTTTTTACTTATGTCTTTTATTTTCAGATCACTTTTGATATCTTATTTTTGTATTCATTTCTGAATTATTGAAAATGCTTTTTGTAACGATTTCTTATATTTTGTGTTTTTTCTCAGGTCTTTCAGAAAAAAAAAATTTTTTGTATCATGTGCATTTTATGATGTTTTGGGTTAGTTCGAGAGGTTCGTTGAAAACTATGTCACTTGTCCTGGGAAACGAAAAGCTATAAAAATAAAAAGGGTCCTTCTCTCTCTCCCTCCCTCTTTCTGTTAAAAGTGGGAGGAAATGATTTCTAAAATCTGTTTCATGCCTTTGAGAGTTTTCGAGTTAAAAAATAAGTTTAGTTTGCCTCGGTACTTTGAATACTTCACCACGCAATTTTTGTTAGTGATATTTTCATTTAAAATAATTTATAAATAATAATTTTTGTATATCTTAGTCAATTTTTCACTAATGAATGCAAAATTAGATTAATTAATCTTTTTAAAAAGTGATATGTGTTGTATATCTATATGTATGTGAGTGTACACGTATAGATATTATTTTTATTTACAGGTATTATGTTTCTGATTTTTTCAATTAACATAATAATATATTTCTCATACCTTGTAGTTTTCCTATAAATAATCACTGATGAGGGAGTCTAAATTGACTCCGAAACATGTTGGTTCTCTGGTAGTATAAAAAAGACGGATGAAGGAAAAAGTGAGAGGTTGGTTTTGGTTGACTTTTTCTCCTTTTCTCCCTCTTTTTTCATTGAGTTATTTTTGTCTCTAATGAGCCGAAAAGTGATATAGTTTAGAGGTCTGTTTTTTAATTCTGAATCTTTTTCATGCTCATTTTGCATAAAATTATTCATGATGAAATAGAGTTCTGATCGATCTTAATTTTTAAATTTTTAAATAGAGACACTAAACAAATGATTCGTTTCCAATCTGCAGGGTTTGTTTATGCATATTTTCTGATTCCTTTTAATTGAGTCTTAATAATTTTTACCTCAATTTTTTGAAAGAAATCTTTTTATTTAAAAAATTTTGTAAGAAGAATGCACTAAATATTAGCAATTTTAGAGATTTTATAAAAATTATTGGATTGCTTCTTTTTCCTATTTGTGAAAATGTAATAATCTAAATAGATTGGTTTTGAATCACCCACTAACATAACAATAATTTTCATTTCTCTTTCTTTATGATGGGATCTGACTGACTACGTCAATGCAATCGAGGGCATCAAGAAGATAAAATCAGTACAATGACACGTGCTAAAGTTCAATTTGAATAACAACTCGAAGTCCAGACTGAGGGTCCTAATTTGGGAAACGGCACAAGCTACAAAATACGAGCCATTTATAAGGCTCAATGCGGTGACTTCATTTATTTATATATTTGAGGCATTGTCCAGAATAACGTTCGATGAACACTCTTTTGTCATGCAAGTTATTTTTTTATTCTCTTCTCTCCGCAAAAACGCTAAAATCGGTACTGGATTAATTCTGAGGTTCAAATCTGGAAAGCAAAAATTATTAGTAATATAAACTTGGATGACAAAAGAGTGTTCATCCAAACTTATTCTGGCCGATGCTTCATTTGAAAATTATAACTTACAATTTTCGAATAACCAAGCCATATTTTAGTGTAACGATCTTCATTAAAAATGTTGTAAATTTATTCTTTCTTTTTTACAAACAATTCTTTTTCTATTTTCTTTTTTTCAAATCGTGGAAATTACTGGAGGCTCGATTCGTTTGTTCAACTCGCAATTCAGAAATACTAATGAAGTTTCGAGTTCCATGTACAATCTTATAGTACACTATCCTTTCATGAAGAGTTTAACAGCATTGTTCACATGCCAATGGCCTCATTTAATCAAACGCCTTTCACAGAAGTTATGATCGTAAATGGGCCCATTGGTTTTATATTACATATGTTAATTTAAAACTTCCTTTCAATTTAAGAAATAAATAAACTAAACATAAAAATGATTAAATATTAACTTCAATCTTACTTTTATGTATGTATATTTATTGCCTCTAAGAATACAAGATTCTGTGACAAGGGAAGGCCACTATTACAAAAATCGATAGAATCAAAATAAATAACAAAAGGAAAGAAAAGTTATAATATCGTATATACAATGAGTTGTTAGGTCATACTGGACGAGTTCGGGCAGTGTACTATTCGAATGGAGAGAAAGCTCTGATTTTTAAACATGTACTTATAAAGTTTTATATCGAGCGACGCGTCCCAGGGTTTATATTTGAGAATAATAAGTGAAGATTGTTCTCGCTTATCATACCAATGTTACGCAAGTAATGATTTCTGATGGGCGAGTAGATTGGACACTTGGCGAGGATGTGTAATAGATCTCAATTTTCTCTTACTTAGATTACATAACTGGCAAATCTTTTGTGGATCGATTACAGTTGTTCCAACTTTAGAGGTCAACTTAATGATGAACGTGGAGGAAGTTCTTATTTGAGCGAAAATGCGCTTAAAAAGGAAAGGAGCTTTGAATACGAGGGTTGCCTTTTATATTTCGGGAATGGGCGATCCTGCTGCTGTCATATGAAAACCGATGTCTCTATCGTTAAGTTTGACATTTTTTAGTGATTTTCTACTCAGAACGTTTTGACGTGCGGGCGCGATTTGTGTCGTGTACAGTGACTTCAAAAATTCATCTCGAGAAAAAAATGGAATTGACTTGTGAACATTTCCGTGCGATCATTTTTTACAACTTTCGACGTGGATTATCTCAACAACAATGCATCGATGAACTTTCTGCAACTTTTGGCGACGAAGCGCCATAAAAAACAACTGTGTATCGGTGGTATTCCGAATTTAATCGGGGCCGACGAAGTTCGAGAAGGTCGTCCAAAATCAGTCGTTGTCCCAACAAACATTGATGCTGTGAGTGAACTGATACTGAAAGATCGTCATGTGACTTATCGTGAGATTCAGGCATCCTTAGGTATTAGTGGGACCAGCATAGAGTCAATATTGCATGAACATTGGGCTGTCAAAAAACTTTGTTGCCGTTGGATCCCACATAATTTGACAATCGCTCAACAAAGGCACGTGTGGAGCGGTCATTTCAAGTCACTGTACACGTCACAAATTGCGCCCGCACGTCAAAACGTTCTGAGTAAAAAATCACTAAAAAATGTCAAACTTAACGATAGAGACATCGGTTTTCATATGAAAGCAGCAGGATCGCCCATTCCCGAAATATAGAAGGCAACCCTCGTAGCAGATATTGCTGGGGTAGCGCATCATTTTGTAAAATTTTATTGTGTATATAACTAAAATTATTGTTTTTCAATTTTAACAGATCCCGCGAATGGAAGAAATCACGGTATCTATCAGCTATAGTATCGATTTGAATGATAAGATTGGGACCTTTGAGATCCATGAGTTTGTGACTAATGCCCGCTCCCTCCAGACATCTAATAAGTTGACATAGCCAGTTATATTTAACATTTTTGCTGTTTGTGGTTTCGGCTAGTTTAAGCATACAAAGTTTAGGATAACGCGAGACTTCCATATCAAAAATCTTTGCCGCCCAATGCAGTGCCATTTTTAAGATTTGGTATGACACACAGGGTAGATCTAGTTCCAATCTAACTACGAAGTCAGGCGTATTTCTGGGTAGACGCAGTAGATCTTTGAAAAAACAGATTTGAGTTTTTTCAAAGACATCTAGATAATTCAATCCGATAATGTGGGCCGCATGCAATAAGGAACTGTTTATAATCGAGTCATGAATTTTGATAATGGAAGACCATGAGGAGCACTTAGTTCTGAGGCTGAGTTGACTCTGCTAACTGCTGCATATGCCGCTAAGCTGAAAGCACCTGTTCTAGAAAAAATGGTACTCAAGTATTCGAAACAAGAAACAAACTCCAAAGAGCTACCATCATATTTAGACCTAGGAGTTTTGTGCTGATTCGACTTTTCTTGAATATCGTGTATTTATTTTTGTTGTTATTAACCATGAGTTTGTTTATATTAAAATACCACAAGACCTTTTTTCTAAAAAAATCTCGATATCCGAGGTTAAACATGATTGGGCTCAAAATCTCTCCCTGTAGAACTCCCTCAGTGACCGGCAATTCCTCCGAATACTCGTGACCTACATTAATGTAAGTTGCGGCTCTCTCATACAGACGTTTTAGAGTTATAATTATTTTTGAGCTGGCCCCAATATCAATAAGTTTAGACCAGATGTGAGAGTGATTAACCGATGGGAAAGCTCTTGAAAAATCCACCACAATGGCATAGATATGTCTATTCGTTTTTTGGAAGTAAATTTTCGACAGCCCCTACCTCAGCGAAAACCTGATTGGGCTCCTGGAATAAAGTGACACAACGACTCCCATTTTTCCAATCTAACCAACAGAATTTGCGTAAAAATTTTAAGAAGTGAGTTTAGAAGGGCAATAGATCTGTAGTTATTGGGATTGGTAGGGTCTTGTTTTTTATGTATCATATGCGTTAACGATTTTGTCCAATCGAGCGGTATATATTCATTCTCTAGTATTTTATTAAAAAATGTTTCACGATAAAGAAGCCAATTGGGCGGCAAGTTTTTGTTAAAATTATTTGAGATTTGAGCCAGCCCCAGAGCCTTATTGAACTTACTTTTGTTAATTAGATTATCTGAATTCAAACCTTGCCGAGGGTATCATCAACAGCGCCAAAAAAGCAGATATGGGGCCAGTTAGAAAAAATGTTACTAGGCAATTTTATCGTGACAAGCCTTGGTTTTATTTTGGTTGTTGGTTTATGTCAAAGCTAGAAAATCGTGCCAAGCACTGATAGCTAATAAGAAATCGAGTTTTGATTCCAATATTCTGGCGGGCCTTGAGAGTGTCAACGATAGCTAAACATTCTGGGATACTGTTAACAGATTCAGGGGTATAAAAATAAAATCTACAATCCTTTCTACAAAAGCTTGGGAAAATTTCTTCCGTCTGAAACTTCCTGTCAGACGTCTGTCACCGCCATTGCTTACAGATGTGCGACATCTATCATTATTGGATCGCAGAATTACAGCTAAGAAAATATTTTTTTCAATTAACAAAAGTAAGTTCAATAAGGCATTCTGCCTGTGTGAGAAAACATATCAGGTGGACCCTGGCCCAATCCCCACATCCTATAGTTGAAATCGACATATATAGTGATAGCAACTTTGTTGTATTTCTCTGACAGAGCGCGTAATGTTACTTCGAAGAGTTGTAGGATTACTTCTGTATCTACCGTCGGGCTAAAATAGCGGATTCCTACAATAAAGTTAATTTTATTTGCGCTATAAATTCGACCAAGATCCAATACTCTGATTTATCTATGAACTCACTATTATAATAAAGTTTGTTTATAAAAAGAGCTAGGCCGCCACTGGCTTTACATTTTGATTTTTCTTTTAAAGCATTAGATAAGAAATGATTATATTTATTATCCACGTAGTAGTTTCTGGGAAATTGAGTGAACCAGGTTTCGACACATCCTATAAGATCAAACTTATCATAATTTACATAACCATGACAGTTCTACATGACATCAACAGTCGTCCTGATGCGTTTCGCTCATTTAACCATTCATACCTTTCTTCTTCGCCTCACTGGTTGATGACAGCCGATTGTGAATATTCCCTTTCGTAAGATTCCCCGCCACCTCTTTGATGATGGCTGGTGGGGATTCCGAGGCCTTGCGCTTCGCGTTTACCTGTATGCCGTTTGCCCAGATAATTGGGCATTCTGGCTTACAGACTCCAACGCTGACAGATCTTTGGAGTCGAATTTTTTGCCATCCACATATATCGTATTATAGCTTGAGGAAGCTTTCAGGCCACAATTTCTAGCCTCTTTAACGGATGGAAGCAGAGCCTTCCTTTCAGTTTGGACTTTTTTAGTATAGCCCTCCGCAATGCTGATCCCAGTGCTGCGTAATTTTTTCAGTTGCGATAAGATCATTTTCTTATCCTTGGAGGAACGTAGCTGAGTTAAGAGGGGCCGGTGTTTATCCCGGATTTTTCCTCCAATCCGTATAATAGATTCGATCTGGTCTGAGCGTACTTCAATATTAAGATGCTGCTTGAAAATACCACATATTAACTGCACCAGGTCCACGTCGTCTTCCTCAAGAACACCGAAAATAATCAAGTTGTTGCTTCTTAACGCTCTATCAATTGCCTCGATTCTCCGGTCTTGTTCCATAATAACCGACTTTAGTTTTTGTTGCTCGACTTTGAGCTCTTTATTTTCCAGCGTAAGATGGTCAACTTTGTTGTGGAGAGCTGAAAGTGAGGACTCCAGATTCCCCATTTTTTGCATTAAAAGTTTAAAATCCTCAGAGATTTCTAGAACCTTTGTACCGAGTAACTGACGTCATACAGAGATGGCAACACGAACGCACGGTTCACCTGACACAACGACCATGAGAAAATTGGCAGTTTGAACGAGAACAACTTTTTGCTTAAAATTGATTCCGGTAATGGTTATAACACTCACAAACCACTAGAAACGAGAACATTAGTGACAATTAGTTACTCTCAAAGCATTTTATAGATCACACTACACGAACTCAGCCCGTAAACAAACAAAATTTTGACAAGCGAATAAACACGCTATCGACTGCCATACTTGCTTAGCAGCGCCCCCCTTTAATCTTAATTTATATTTTATATGTTTCAGAAATACTAGGTTACTTAAAAAGTAACGGAATTTGCGAAGTAAAAACTGCAAAGGCCAGTTACAGGCTAGGTACAATAGTTGATGGGCACTACAGGCTTATAGTGCAGATTGCTTCCTTTAACAACGATCAGAGACTATAGAAAGGTTTGCACTTGGAATTAAGAGGGGTGATGAATAAGCAAGGTAATCATATTATTTGTATTAACTGCAATTATTTTGTAAAGGGACTTTGGTTATTTAATATAACTTCCCTGCCTAACCATCACAATGAAAAAAATGTGATGTAAAAATCTTAATTTTTATAATAATATTGACAGCTTTTAGTATCATAAAACAGAAAAAGTTACCTAATTTTACTCCTTATAGGATTCATATGAATATGTAATAACTCGACAAACAACAAACTTTATTGCATAAGAACGTGTTGAGATACTATGAAATATCGAAATGTAAGCCCCCTGGCTATCCCCAGGAACCGATTAGTGTCGGACCTCGTCCTTGCTACACATACGAATTTTTAAAAATGCCTATAGGTCTTTTGAACTTTTTTTTAGATAGAACTAACCAATTACATGTTAGAAATGCAAATATATCATTTATGCGTTTACGCAGACCCGATTGATCTTTGTCTCCATATTTTGCATCCTACATGCAAGTTTGAATTGCGCGCTCTCTGCGAAGCAGAGAAATTGCACGATCGATATCGATGCAAACACCGATAAAACATATACTTCCAAGCCATCGATTCCATGAATAATACTGGTAGCAAAATTCGTTGTTATGTTTGAACAAAAATATGTGTAGAAAATTCAGGTAAGTATGTTCATTGTCCGTAAACCCCTGTCAAATTTGCGATCGTTCTTCATAATAATTTAAAAGCAATCAATATCTGAAGTTATAAGGTTAAGTGTGTTCGTTTATGCCCTGAGTGCGTTTAACCTAACTTTAGTTTTTTTGGAACAATTAGTGATAAAGCGTTAATTTGTAAGCTCCCCTGGCATGTAAGCCCCGTGGCAAATCTTAGCAATTAACAATTGTCTATTTCTAAAGTTTATTGAAGAATATAAAGCATGTAAAATACCGTAATATAACCTAAATTTTTTACAGGGTGTTGAGTTTGAAGTAGACATTTTACGTGTCATACCATCGAATGTACACAAACATCCTCAGCGTCAAAGTTCAAACCTCCCCCACTCGACATTAGTTAAAACGCAGCGAATACACAACCTGGTCGTACGTCGCAGATGGTCCCCCATCCGAATGATATCCGTACTCGAAATTACTTGACACCGCGACTGTTTCCGAGTCGAGATTCAACCTGCAGCTAATTTCAACGATTATTTTTATTTATGTATACATGTGGGGTATTCCATTTCATATGAGCACGCTACCGAAAACCAATGTTTTTCGATTTTTTTTCAAACTGTGGTACATTGAATTATTATAGGACTCTATTGTAGGTGAAAAACCATAAGCCGCCATATTGCATGGTTACCGAAATATTGGGGGTAGTATTTGATGCAATGACGTGTGCAGACTATTTTTCAGTGAAATATTGTTGCGTCAAAACCAAATTTAAAAGTGTTTCTAACTAAATGAATTCGATAGGAAATTTGACAAGCTTTATGACGGCGGTAACCATTTCTCACAAATATATGTCCTATCTATACTTTTTTCAAATTGAAAGTTTTAATAACGAATACCTCAAAACACTTATCTTCAGATTTTGATGAAATGTATATTAAAGGAAAGCTTAGAATTTCTAGTTTATAACCCTGAATGGATATAATGGACATTTCATGATATTTTAAAATATTAATTAAGATAATGATACAATTGAAAAACTCAAAGAGTCTGAATTCAAAGCCTAACAGATTATGATTATATCCATTCAGGGTTATAAACAAGAATTTCTAAGCATATTTTTTAAATGCATTTCATCAAAATTTGAGGATACGTGTTTTGAGATATTCGGAATTGCAATTATAAAATTCCAAAAGCTGTAAAAGACATATCTTTTTTTAGAACTGCTTACAACCATCGTAAAGCTTCTCAAATTTCCTATCGAATTCGTTAGTTACAAACCTTCTTAGGTTTGGTATTGACCCAATAACATTTCATGAAGAATGGCCTGTAGACCAAAGTGTATCAACTACCACCCTAAATATATCGGTAACCATGCAATATGGTGATGTATGGTTTTACACCTACAATAAAGTCCTACAGAATTACAATTTACCGCAGTTGAAGAAAATCGAAAAACATTTGTTTTTCTATTCCTTAACTTCGGAAGACTCAGAATTCGTAAGCCCCCTGGCATACGTATAAGCCCCCTGGTCTCCAAAAATCGAATAACCTGAATGATTGCCTAATAGGAACGCTTCCTGTACTGATACCTTATAAAAAATTTACTAGTGTTCTAATGAACACGTTCACGTATATTAATTAACATTTCACACATTTTTTATATGAGAAGTTGTAGGCTCCGGAAGCTACGATCATGGTTCCTTAAATCAACCAATCCCGACGCAACTGGAACATGTACGTTATCCACTCCTGCTCCATCTATACCATAAGGTAAGCAAGAGCGGAAAATTTACGCGAGAGACTTCGTACAATATTGTTCCTTGGAGTACGGTCTCTAACCGCGGATGACCTTACGCGGCAGACGGCACAGTTGGAGATGAAATTTTCACTTCTGGATACTTTTTTAGAGCTACCAATCTTTGTAGAATGTTATGAGGAACAGTGTTGACGGACCAGATGAAGTGATCATGCCTTTCATGCCTCCAAGACAGCCGATTATGAGAAAAGAAGAGCTTGATATTTCGCCCGTTTTTCTTTCTCCTTTGCCGTGAATTACCATCGGATGGTGCCGAGAATTCAATCAGGTAAATAATCTTCGTCTTCAGATCTTGGAGGACAATATGAGGCTTTGTAGCACTGATACGTTGAGTGGTGGAGAGTGAGAAATTCCAGAAGATCTTACACTGATCATTCTCCACAACAGACTCAAGTTCCCCCTGGGCGTATGGCAAGACTGGCAATAGATCAACACCATAGAAGTGACGAAGATGGTAGTATAACACTTTTAGAGCCGCATTGTGTCTCTGTATATACCCGTTACATGCATACTTCGAGCATCCACTAAGAACATGTCCAACTGTTTCTGGCTCTTACTTGCACGCTCGGCAGTTGGTATCGCCTACAGGTACATTCATTATGCGCTCGCGGTAAATTAAGGTTTCTATAACGCCATATTGACAGGCAAAAAGAAATCCCTCAGTCTCCGACCTCAATCCAGCAGACTTGAGAAACTTGTTGGACAGACCCATCGATAGCTCTTCTCTACGTATAATGCCGTAGAATTTACCGTGAAGGTACTTGTCAAAATGTCCCCTTAGTAGAAGCGAATGTTCTGCTTCCTGTATTACAGCATCAAAGGTGTTAGTGATGCTAGGCCATGTGTTATGTCGCTGGAATCAAATGGGAGACCAACCTCCTCTGCGGTCCTATCTGCGGCACGGTATAGAAACGCCGCATCATTGACGACTTCATATTGATGTACGAGTCGTATAAGAGAATCTGTGCTATTTCGAACTGAGCAGGCTGTAGCCAGAACCGTTCTTCGATGAAGACACTCCAAGCTTAGCAAGCCTCAACCCCCTTTATCTCGAGGAAGGTACATTCGAGGTACGGAGGATCTAGAATGATGACTTCGATGGATTGTAATCATCTTGCGTGTGCTTCGGTCAAGTTGCTTCAACTCATCGACGTTCCATTTTACTGCACCAAACGTGTAGAGCAGTATAGGAACGGCCAGCATATTGGTCGCCTGGATCTTAATCTTCCCAGATAATTCGGAAGCCCAAATTTTTCTGAGAATTTGGCAATACCTTTTTGCGAGGGCTGTTTTTAACACACGCACATGTTGGGTTTCCGCTTGCGGTATTCCAAGATATGTATATGTTTCTCCATTGCCAAGATGTTGAATGGTATTTCCGCCTATGAGTTGAACATCCTGTTCGTCACGCGATTATGTAGTTTCTAGTCTTCCTTGGTGTAGGTGGACGCAGGCACACTTGTCCAGTCCGAAGCTCATGCCAATCGCTTTAGAGTACCTATTTACCGCCTCCACAAGGATGTTAAAAGAAGCAAAGAGTTTAAGGTCGTCCGTGTATAAAAGGTGGTTGACTTTATATTCTCTTCTGTTCGGCGGACCACATAGGTATCCAGAGCTTTTACCTCGGAGCACAATAGATAGAGGCAAGAGGGAGATGCAGGAAAGTATCGGACTTAGAGAGTCTCCTTGGAAAACCCCCCTCTTATATGTGATGTAGCTGGTAGTCACTTGTCTTTTGTCAGAAGTTATGACAAATCTTGTCCGCCACAAAAGCATAAAGATCTTTTATGCATCTCACTATTTTTGAATACTATACCAAAATGCACTACCAAAAAATCGACTTTTTCTCTCTATTAGAATCCGCTATTCGAAAAAAAGTTTTTTTCGGCCCACTATACTGTATAGTATACTTATATGCTTAAATATAATCGAAGATCAATTAAATTTTACAATATCGCACGTGAAACAATCAGATTTTTCTGAATCTGATTCTCGACTAAACAATATATATATATATATATATATATATATATATATATATATATATACCATTAAACCATTTCCCTTTCAGGGTAGGCGTGACACTACCCGATTCGGGTAGTGTTTCTAGGTTTTTCTTGTAGTTATAAATAACTACAAGTGTGGGCTCACCACACCCACGATGTGCCAACAGCACTCATGTCAGTATTCTTGAATGTTCACCCATCCAAGTACTAACCGCGTCCAACGCTGCTTAACTTCAGTGATCTGACGAGAACTGGGTTTTTCAGCGTGGTATGTATGTAAGTAGAAAAAGGTCGATTTTTCGATAAAAGAACAAAATTGCCGATCCTAAATAAAATTCCCGACTTTTTCCCGATTCCCTGGTCCGCTAGACACCCTGACTGCAAACACTCGACTCGGGCTGACAATCGGCCCCTCAACGCAACGCAACGGGAACGTCAAGGAGTTGGTTGCAAACCGTGAGATCCCTTTAAGCATGTATTGTTATATTTATAGAATTAAATGTATAAACTTTTCATTAAACGTCTAATTACACTAGGTGGTTGCGGCGGATATATTAAACTCATTTCTTATTTGTCACACGCCTGTTGAATTGCATCATATATTCATATCATTTAAAAAATATTAAAACTGAAACTTATTTGTTTTTATCATTCTGATTAATAAGAAATACTACACTCCCGGTTCGAATTTGTATTTTCGGGTTCTCACGGTTTTTTCAATAGGATCGTTGCAAACACAAATTTCCTATGTTTTTCAAGTTTAACTGAAAATATAAAAATATATAACCATTTTGACTACTAAGAAAAAAATTTTTGTGAAGTCAGAATTTTGTTATTAACTTATAAAATTTCTATATTTTTAAACATGCAAATACAGTCACTGTTTTGTAGAAGCGTCGCGCCAGAAAATCTGTCAACTGTTTCGACTTTTTTTATTTGAGATTCGGAAGTTAGCTAATAAGACCATTAAAATCACCCTTCGTTTTTCTTCTCTGATTGGTAGAAGCGATTCAACAACTCAAGATAATTGTAATATTAAAAATATTACTAATTTATTTTTTAATTTTCTCCGAAATAAAGTATTTAAACCACATTTCCTCTCAACAATGTAAGGAGTAGGTCATTTATTATTGAAAAATGCAATTGTAAATTATGCAACGACCCTATTCCTGGTTACTCGACACCCTGTCAACAATAATACATTTTACAAACAATTATCAACAAATTGAATCGACCATATCGATTTTTTCTATTAATTGGTTCATGTCGTTATGAGGATACCGATAATTTGCGATAAAATGTGCTGGATGCGGTGGAGGGTCAAAATAAAAAATCAGTACATAAGTCACGGTCAGGTAAGTTTTTTTAAGAGGTCCCTGTAATTTGCACTCATTTTATCTAAAATTACGCCTTCCAGTCTCATTTTTGTAAAAAATAGGGACTTTTTGATACATTTTCCATGAGAAAAATTGAGGGGCGGGCAGCACCTTTTAATATTGTTGAGTAATATTGTGTCGGAAATGATCGTGACTGGCTTTATTTGAAAGAATTAAGTATAATCAAACATATGATAATGAAAACAAATTAGAAACTAGGGGTTTGTATATACCCGCGTTAGGAAGAAATACAAAGAACTGTAAGAATTAACAAATTTCTGAAAATAATTTTTTTATGCCAAAACACGTCATTTTATCAAAAAACGTTATGTTTAATAACACTTTAATTGGGGGAAATAGACCTGAGAATCACCAAAAAAATATTCACAATACTCCGTACAGTGCACTACATTGCCCCAAACCGCGCATGCACTACCTTACCCCAAAGCACTTCTGTCACGTTGACTTCGGCATCTCTGTGAAAATAAAAATAATCGCCAAAACAACACAAGATTCGTGTTCAGCGAAAGATTTCACTTGGGAAAATACTCACCTGATATTTTTTCACGTGGAATTAATATTTTTTCTGACGCGACGAAATGAAACATTTATCGTTTCGAAAACGCGTGTTTTACAAATGACACCACAACTATTGTGACATATACGCGATGACACCTGTAAGAACATGCATGAGCATCGTCTGTCACCATGCATCTACCATATCGACGGTAAGCAATTTGTTTCATTCGTTCAATCAGTACAGCCAGTGCACTAAATTACCCCCTTCTACTCAAATATTACGTTGTATTTGCACAGAGCATTTTGGCAACGAGTAAATTTAAAAAAAATCACTTGTATTGTATAACTAGTGTGTCGGTTGCTACGCGTCAAGTGTGTTTTATCACGAACTCAGTGATTAGTTCTCCTCTCGAGCAAAGAAATTATCGAGCGTGCGACTGTGATGAATATGGCGATGTCAACGTTTCGAGGTGTTTCTGAATTCCCCTCTGTCCCACCTAGCCTCTCGCCATAGTGAAGATCGCGAGTCGCTTGAGAGAAGGGAGGGAGGAGAGCGCAAAGGCGAGAATGCAATTATCCTAATTCCTCATGCCACTTCTTTTATGGTCTTAATCTCCTGATACTATCGAGTCACAGTCTGGCTAAAAATTAATTAATAATAAATACACTTATCAATAAACATTAATAGTTTGACTAAGGTAAAAATTTTGTAAGTTTTCAAAGTATCTATTAACAAAATTTAGGAATAATTGAACAGTATTAGAATTCCGATGATCGACAGTAGCAATCGATACCAAAAGCTATATTGGTACCATTCTAACAGAAAGTGATGACATCTCCAGTAATCTATAATCCATCTGATCTTTTAAAATCGAAATGTCAACCTGAACACAAAAGTTATCTAAATTAAAGAACTACCCTGTGTGTTTATTGATACTCAGTCAATAAACAATACCGGCGTAGGGAATATTCAGTAGAAACTGCTAATGAACAATTCTGCTAATAACAATCGGTCGTATATATTTATTAAAATCATATACCTGAAATTAAAACTTGCTCTAGATTGCTTACGATGATCAAAATCAATTAATAATATGGGCATGCACAACAATTAATATATGTAACAAATATTTCTTTTTCTAGATTCAAAATTTTCAAAGATTTAAAAACTAAATATTCACATAAAGGGTGAGTTTCTCTTACTACTATTGAGGGTTGCTGTCGATTATAGGAAAACTCATCATGATTAAGCTATAATGTTATAATTGATTAAGTATCCAGCGAATTGTGACAAAGATGGATGTACTTTCCCGTCAGTGTCACGAGGATATCAAAATTCAAGAACTTTGCACAGATACGTTGTCAGCACCACGCCATATCCTTCGATCATTCCCACGGCAATCAGCAGAAATCAAAATTTTATTCTCCCATCATACCGATACCCCTACCTTAACGAGTCTTATTTCACCAAGACTCAATAGCATTCTTCGTTGACACCTTGACCGGCCAGGTTGTCAAGCTGGGAATAAAAGGGAAATTGTTGTAATTATTTCCCCGCTCCATCCGTATTTCCCTACGCGCTCGCTTCGTGGAGTCGCCCGGAAGGTTTAGTTTACCGAAAAAAGGCGTGCTATGAGGGGTTTGGGGATGTAAAGAGTACAAACGCAAAACGCGATAATAACCGGCTATGTGCAAACGGGAGGCGTGAGATGTTCGGCATTTTAAACAAGAACTAGAAAGTGAATCGTGATCGTGAAAAGTGATCGAATTACTTGCCATCAAATCGCGCCGTTTCGTAAGTCGACGTGTGTGGAACCGGGGTGATTTGACGTAAAGACGCATCGATCAAATACCGTAAGGAAATTGATCGAACTATGGGAAATCTCGACACACAATAGTTTCGGTTGAGTGAACCTTCGGGGCGACTGGGCGACGCGTGTGAGTGGTAAATGGTGAGGAGTGGACCAGAACAAGGATTAATTTACAACACAGAAACAAAAAGTCAGAAGTAAATTACCCACTATTTATTGTGACGATCCCTCGCTCTCTATCTCTCTCCTTGTCTCTTGCGTCCCGGTCACGTTAACTAGAACGACAGTATCTCGAAATTTTGCATACGTTTTGAGCATTAGAACTAACGAAAATGTTGAATTCGGCCGGTCAATCTCCTACGCTCGGGGATTAGACGGCAGTTGTAAGGGTAGTTTAACTCTTATATTCCTCTTTTTTTTTTTTTTTTTCTTTGGTGTGACAAACATGTAAAACTTGGTAAAATTAATAAACCTAGGGCTTTTGCAACTTTGTTTGGAACCATATAACATTGAATTGAAAGTTATTTATCGACCCTAGCCCAATTTCAAGAATTTTGTAGGCCGGATGCCAAGGTACTTCTAGGAAGCAGTGATTAACAACGAATCCCACAAAAATAATAATAAACATCTGGGAGCGATCTCAGGTGATTGTCTGAAATACCTCCGGGCGAATCATTGAATTAAATCCCACACTACCATCATTTTCAGCGTCTTTGATAAAGAATTAAAATCTAAAGATTCGAAGGCAAGTTGGTTCGTAACATATGCAAGTTGTGTACAAAATTCCGCGGAGAATCAGCGTGTCCTGCAAAGCTTTGGACTTGGTATGTGTGTGGAAAGCAAGGCCATACTGGAAAAGTGTGTCCAAATAGAAAATCAGTACGTAAAGTTGTATCGGGGTACAAAGGGGTCAATAAATCAAGTTATTGACATTTCAGATATAGTTTCTGCGATTTCTGGTAAGTGTGATTCACCTGTGTATACGAATGCTCAAGTAGAGGGCGTTTTGATTGAAATTGAGGCGGATTCTGGCAGTGCGGTATCTATTGCTAGAGAAGAATTTCATAATCTTCGGTTTTCGCACATTCCTCCTGTTAAGAGTACAATTAACCTAAAGTCAACGTCAGATGATGCGTTAAAGGTTTCAGGTCAGATACGTGTAAATGTATTTGGTAATGGAGAAACGCATGAATTGATATTGTTTGTTTGTAAACGCTTTAGTCAATGTCCCTTACTTGGTAGGAGTTGATTCGACAAGATTTGTTCAGGTTGACGTGATTCATTCCAGTCGTGCTCTCATGTAAAAGCAGTTAACTCCGAAAGTAAAGATGAAACCATCAGTATGATTAAAGAAAAATACAGCAGTGTTTTCAAAGGAAAAACCTTTGAAGCGATCAAGGATTTTAAGGCTAGTTTATTATTAAAACCGAATGCAGTACCTGAATTTAAAGGCTCTTATGATGTGCCTTATAAAGTTGTCGATGATGTTACAACTGAGTTATTGAGGTTAGAAAAAATTGGTAGCTTGGAGCGTGTTAGAATTTCAGACTGGGCATCCCCTATAGTAGCAGTACCAAAAAAAGTGGTGGAATACGTATATGTATGGACTACAAAAGGAAAGTAAGCCCCGCTTTACACAGAGATTAGTATCCGCTGCCAAATATCCAGGGCATTTTTGCCGCGCTATCAGGCGGGGAAATATTTTGTGTGCTAGATCTAAGTAGCGCTTTCCAGCAAATTGAATTATCCGAGAAGTCAAAAAATGTATTGGTAGTGAACACACACTTGGGTCTATTCAAATGTACGCGGTTACCGTATGGTGTGGCAAGTGCACCGAGCATTTTTCAAGGTATAATCGGTCAAATTATAATTAGTCTTAAAGGTGTAAAAGTGTACATCAATGATTTTTTAATTTATGGTAGTACGTGTCTTGAGTGTCTTCAAAGATTAGAGGCTAGTTAAAGTTAACTTAGCAAAATTCAAGTTTTTTTAGTCAAAAGTTGAGTTTTTAGGTCACAAGATTGATGAGCATTGCATTTATCCTACTGATAATAAGCTGAGTGCAATAGAAAATTGTCCTACTCCGAAGGATGTAACACAGTTGAAAGCGCACCTAGGCTTGCTAAATTTTTATTGTACATTTTTGCCAATGGCCTTAAGTGTTTTGCATCCTCTTAACGAATTGTCGCAAAAGAATACCCGATGGCATTTTACTGATGTATGGCGTGGGTGCTGTTCTTGGTCATGTAATTGAAAATGTAGAAAGGTCGGTGTACTTCGCATCTGCCACTCTAAGTCCAGCAGAGAAAAATTACGGCCAAGTCGAAGGAGAGGCTTTGGCTATTGTGTTCGCTATAAGACAATTTCACAAATACTTATACTGGCAAAAGTTCAGCATTTACATCGATTCGCAGGCTGTACAAAGAATCTAGAATCTTGAATCTGCCGGTCGGTGTTGCCACAAATGATTCTGAGTGTATTGGTAACCGCAGAACTGCGATACGCCATCTGGTGGCGAAAAATATTACTAGTCAAAGTGGGTCGGATTCAGATACCACGTGCTACTTGTATTTAAAATAGTGAAGCGAACTAATTAAAATAGCTGTGATTAAGATTTTTGAAGGAGCAGGTCGTTTCTCCTAAAATTAAAAAAAAGAAACCAAATATAAAATTCTAAAGTTTGATTATTTTCCCAAATGCATCTCGGAATACAGACAAATTCATAAATGATTTCTAACCGTGTGACTCAAGTGCCACCTGAAAATTGGAAAGAGAATGGAAAATATTCAAGACTATTTTTCGGATGAGTACTTTATACTATTTTATATTAATCTTAAGATCAAATCTGATTTCTAAAGCTAAAAACTTCAAATAAAGCTGAAACTTTCTTCTCAATAAATATTTAGCCCGCCGCGCCTCCTCTCCTGATTGCGCGCGCGGGCGCCCCGCGGCCGGCTATGTTTATATATTTTTCACTAAAACCTATTTTTTTTTCAATTGAATTATTTTAATTATTTTAACTCCAATACTTCAAGCAGGAAAAGCTTGATATATGTATACATAATTCTTTATCAAATTTTAACAAATTTATTCAGGAAAACATAGTTGCTTCATAGAATTTCAGAATTTGTTTTCTCTTTCAGGTATTTAAACATATTCATTTACAGTGATTTGAAATTATTTTGGTGTATTCGAGGGAATTCTCAATTGATTTTAATAGTCTGAAAGGAATTTCAAAATTTTTATTCTTTCAAAAATCCTGGCATATTAGGGCTTTTTAACAGCTTCCAGGGACCAATTTAATTTTTCTCTAATGGGATGAATTTAATGGAAAATCTGACTTTTTATTTCAATTGAATTCGATGATTTAAAAGAATGTCAAGATATTTTTAAGAGATCTTGGGGCGTTTTAAATCTGAAATTTCACGAAATATAGAATTCCATGAAATTTTCGCAGCATTTTATGATACTTTATGAGAGATTTCACGGTCTTTCAAAGGTTTTCAAGTATATAGAGATATTTCTTAACTTGAGAGAATTTTCAAGTTCCTGACAGATTCCAGAGACTAATTTAATGGTTTTCACTAAATCTTATAAAAGTATTTCAATATATTTCGAATTAATTTGCTCACAATAAATCAAGACCTCCACAGTATTTCAGAGATGTTTTTATACATATTCGAGAATATCTCAGAAAAATCCTTTTAAAGCACTCAATATTTCAATTATTATAACTATTTCAATATATCTATATATAAGTCTTTTTCAAATTGAAAAAAAAAAAGAGTTACTGGTTCCTCGTTTAATTGCGACTCTCTCTCGGTTTCCTTCCCCCCCCCCCCCCATAACATGTTTTCGACTCGCAAAACAAATTTCGCGCATAAAGGTGGTAGTTGGGTGTACAATCTAAACATGAATTCTACAAAAAATAAAGTAGCCTCGGAATGGACTGAAACTTTGATTGACGAAATGCATACACACGGTAAACGTAAAGGTCGAGTTTCAGGCGATGAATGGAGATTGGATGTTTGGAATGCTGGAGGAGTGAATGATCTTAAAGTAAGAGAACTACGAGAAACTATGCACGTAAGGAAACTAGATATTCTATGTGTACCTGAGACGAAGAAAAAGGGTTGCGAAAGTAGAAACATAGAAAACGGGGTGTTGCAAGGCGGTTTTGAAATATGGTCAGGAGTAGATAGTGAATCACATGGTAGTCAAGGGGTCGGTTTAATTATGAATGAAAAAGCAAGACAGCATCTCAAAGATGAAGGATATGTATCGCCCAGATTGCTGTGGGTTAGAATGAAGGTAGGAAGCAGAAAATTATTCATCATAGCGTGCTACGCCCCAGTTGACAGTGATCCGAGAGAAGTCAAAGACGCCTTCTGGGACACTTTAAATGATACAATAAGTACTTGCGATCAAGGTGAAAGAATAATTCTGCTAGGAGATATGAACGGATGGGTCGGCGTCCAACGTCAGGATACAGATACAGAAAGGGTGCTAGGTAATTTTGGGGATCCAACAAGAAAAAATTATAACGGGGAAAAATTAGTTAGCTTATGCTTAGAAAAGGGCCTATTCATTACAAATAACATATTTGGTTTTGACATCAAATGATCCACATGTACACCTGGCGTAAAGGAAATAACCACAGTACAATTGACTTTGTTATCGCGGATGAAAGACTAAGAGAACTAGTTAAAGATACAAGAGTCATGAGGGGTTCCGAATGCAATACTGATCATTACCTTTTAGTCTCCAAAATAAATTTAGGGCGAGGATGGAGAAGGAAGAGAACAAAAAAAACGAAACAAACGCGAATAAAGATTGAAAATTTACAGAAACCGGAAGTGCGAATAGACGTTAAAAATAGGCTAAACGAACGTATAGATGAGACAATTTGGAAGGAACTATTAAGCAATAAAGATTTAGAGGGCGCGTGGACTTTACTACGGGATATCATTGTTACAACTGCGACCGAAGTATGTGGTACGGCGGTTGTAGGAAGAAAATTTGGTGATGCATGGTGGAATGATGAAATTGAGGCAGCCCAAAAATAAAAGAAAGCGCACCAAAAAACGCTGAACATCACAGGTCTTAGCGATGAGGAGAGAAATAGGCTCAAAAATAACTACAGATACAAAAATAGGAAAGTTACACGACTAGTCAAGGAGGGAAAAGATAAAATCAGAATAGAAGAAGAGAAGAAAATACAAAACTATTTTGAAGGAATTATGAAACTATTATATAAACAGATAAAGGAAACTAAAAGTACAGAGTTTGTCAGCATGAGAAACAGCAAAGGTGAAATGCTATATGATATAGACGGGATAGTAGACGCTTTAAAAGACTCTTTTAACGAACTATTAGGAGGTGAAGAGATAGGAGAACAGAACTGCGACATAGAACATAATGCATTAGAAAATCCAATTGAAAAGTATGTGTCACCGAGGCTAGAGATATAATTAAGAACTTAAAAAACGGTAAGGCTGCTGGTGTAGACAGTATTAGCGCTGAAATGCTTAAATACGGTGGCGAGTACATATCTCACAGGTTGTGCGAATTGATAAATTTATGTATCGAGATGGGAGAAGTCCCAGACGATTGGAGAAAAGCGATTAACGTACCAATATACAAAAGAAAGGGAGATAAAAGCAACTGCAGTAATTACAGGCAGGGTGGCCGCTTTTTTCGGTGAAAAAAATTCCCGGTCATTTCCCGGTCACAACAAAATTTTCTCGGGCATGCTTTTAAGCATTTCAAAACATCTGTTTGTTAAATATTCTGAACATATCAACTTTAATTTCTGTTGAACCTAACACAAACTTTGTTCATATACATAATACTGACCGATTCAGTACAAACAAAGCGATTTTTACCCTAACTTAAGGTTAGAAATACTTTATTTACTTAAATATAACCCCTAGTAACTATTGCTTTTAGAGAGAGCGTTTACTTGTTTTTAGAAGCAACATTATAATATCATGAAATTTCAGCACAGGTTCAGAAAATTCTGTGAAATTTCACGTGGTTATTGAAATCACGAAATCGACAAATCCGTATAAGGCATAACAGCCTACTTCACTATACAACTGTTAAAGCTGCTATCACACGCATAATTTATAATGAAAACATCACCTGATTGGTGGAACTATTTCTTAATATAGCTGGTCCAATGAGCGCTATAAAAAGCAGCCTGAGGTTGTTCCACAGTCCACGCCGTTGCACTCAAGTTGCTCGCTTGCACAAATAAGGCGGGAGTTTCAAAATTCACCATAGAAGATATTCCTTATTCATCACATTATTTTAATCAATTTTTCAAGTACAAAACCAAATTTCGTTAAAAACTTTAAAAATTCCCGGTCACCGTAAAAATTCCCGGTCATAAAAAATTCCCGGTTTTCCCGGTCCAGCGGCCACCCTGAGGTATCAGCTTACTGAGTACCGTAAGTAAAATATACTCAGAAATACTTATTCGTAGGGTAATGGAAATCACAGAAGAAAATATATGGGAAGTCCAAAGTAGATTTATTCCAGGAATATCATGTACAGATCAGATATTTAGCTTAAGACAGATCACAGAAAAAAGCTTGAGAGTAGGAAAGAAAGTTTTCTGTGCATTTGTTGACCTAGAAAAAGCACTTGAAAAGTAAATAGAAGTAAACTTTGGGAAGTCCTTAAAGAGTACGGAGTCAATGGATCGCTCCTACAAGCAATAAAAACAATATATACAGGTAGTAAAGCGAGTGTCAGGGTAAAGAAGAAACGGAGTGACTGGTTCGATATTATGCAAGGCGTGAAACAAGGATGCGTTATGTCCTCATGGCTATTTATGATATTTATGGATAAGTGTCTAAGAACGGCCCTCTTAAACGAAGAAGGTGTAGATCTCGAAACAGTGAAGGTATGTGGGTTAGCTTTCGCAGATGACAAGATTGTTATGGCAGAATCAATCGAGGACTTGCAAAGAATGTTAAATAAGCTTAATATAATCATGAAGAACATGGGCCTCAAAAGTACGTATATCTGGGTAGCCTATTCACTAGCGATGGAAAAATAGATGGGGAGTTAGATAGGCCAATAAATACGGGTAAGCAGGTTATCGGTTGAGCAGGGTCCATTCTCAGAAACAAAAATGTATCAAAAAAAGCTAAAATGGCCATACATAATTCTATATTCGTACCGACTGTACTATACGGTAGCGAGACATGGACTTGTCAAGAGAAGGACAGGAGTAAAATTAACGCTTTTGGCATGAAACCTCTACGTACAATATGCGGACAAACACTGATGGACAAAGTCCGAAACGAGATAATCCTCAAAGAATGTGGTGCAAAAGAGATAATAGTTCACAAATGGGAAAGAAATCAGTTAAGATGGTTCGGTCATCTTGAAAGAATGAAAGATGAACGACTGACCAAACAAGTGTATAAAGGTAAAGTAAATAGCAGAAAGCACAGAGGTAGACCGCCGAAAGAATGGTTCGAATCTGTGAATGAGACACTAATCCGCAGAAACATAAGAAGCCATAGAAACACGAGTGCTTGCATGAAAAAATGCATGGACGTCAAGGAAGCTAGAGTAGTATGCCAGGACAGAAAAGTGTGGCGACAAATAGTTTGTAAACAGAGTGACAATAGAGTGAATGATGCCTGAAACAATGACCTTGTATACTAATGGGCCCAAGTGGGGAACCACACATAACAATTTTGTGAGGCTCTTCACTTGGGGTGATCGCTAGAGAGATTGATCAGCAACCTGGGTCGGAGCAGTGTTGCGGAACGAACGTGTCATTTAAATAAATAACACGAGAATTCTAGATCAATCTAAAATATCCATACCTTACACCTGCATACCTATCTGCCTTATACCTATATACCCATCTACACACTACTATTTTCCAACCGAGCAAGTCACGCCTACCCCGAAAGGGAAATGGCTTAATGGTATAATAATAATAATAATAATATATATTCGATAACACGAACCATGAGCTACTTATTAAGCTCATTGAGTGCA
>CAKNYM010051311.1:194797-225295 GCA_932195095.1 Andricus curvator
TTAATCATTTTTACCGATGTTCTCGATCCCTTCCCCCTTATTTTTGTTTGTGTACCGAAATACCCATAAATGTATTGCTATACAATATTTTTCTCTATTTTCTTCCGAACGTAACCTATTTTGGTCTTTCTAGTTCTGAAGCACATCACCTTGGTCTTCCCTACGTTCACCGTCAGTTCTTTTGTTCCCACATACTCTTCGAAAATTCTCATCATTAGGTTCATCCCCTTCTCATCGTCTGCTAACAGCACTACGTCGTCTGCGTATGCTAGAGAGTATAGTTTGCTATTACCCAAAATCGTTCCCCCTTTACCTTTCTCCTTTAGCTTCTCCTCTAAGTCTGCCAGCAGCATATTAAAGAGTAGCGGACTCAACGGGCACCCTTGCCTTAGACCTCTTCCTGTCCAGAACACCTCCCCCCCCTATCTTCACCATAATCCTGGTTTCAGTAAAAATTTCATTTATCCTCTCCACTAACCCTTCCTCTATTCCCCTCTCTTTCAATGCCTGCCATAGCACTTTTCTATTCACTGAGTCAAAGGCCTTTTCTAAATCCTGTCTGATTGTGTGGGATACTTTGTTTCTCTTCTATCTGGCTCTCTAACCTTTTTCTTAGAATTTCTGCGTATATTTTATAACTCACTGGCATGAGAATGATCCCTCTGTACTCCTCTACCTTTTTGCCCTCCCCTTTCTTGACAAGCGGTACCACCAGCCCTGTCATCCACTCCTCCGGCCACCCTTCTCCTTTCCAGACATTGTTGCAGATCTTCCAGATCCCTTCCCTAACCCCTTCTCCCCCATACTTTATCGCTTCGTTCTCCATACCATCCTCTCCTGTAGCCTTGTTTCTTTTTAGTCTATCTATCGCCTCATCCACTTCTTCTCTTGTTATTCCGTTCCCTTCCTCCATTTCTCCTTCGACTATCCTTCTATTTTCCCCTTTGATCCTATTTTGTTCTACCCTTAACAGACTCCTGAAATAATCCGTCCACTCATCCATTTCTATTTCTTCATTCACGCCCTTCCTTCCTCCTCTTTCCCTATTTATCACATCCCAGGCCCTACCTTCTTTGATAGCTTTTTCTACTTCTTCCTTATATTTTTCTTTTCCCCTTTGCTTTTTCCTTTCCAGCATCCTCCCATGTTCTCTTTTTTTTCTACTGTACTCCGCCTTCTCCATTTCTCCTTTCCTCCATTTTCTTACACACTCTTTCATTATCTCTTTGCTCTCCCTGCATTCCTCGTCCCACCAGCCTTTTCCATTTTTTGTTTAAACTCTTTTAATTTATCTTCCCCCCAGACTCCCATTTTCGTGTTCCTTTCTCCTCCTCTTTCCTTTCTCCCTCTGCCACGCTTTCGGACGCCACCTTTCAGTGTAGCTATTACTGGGAAGTGATCTGACCCTATCTCATTCCCCACGTTCATACTGCCTATCATCTTCCTCATTCTTTCTTCCGCCAGGATGTAGTCTATTACTGTTTCTGCCTTACCTATAAATGTGATCTCTCCTTTCTCATCTCCTTTCATATTGCCATTACATATAAACCATCCTGTTTCTCCTATTTCGTCTAGCAACCTCCTCCCTTCCCGGTCTGTCTCCCTATGTTTGGAGCTCCTTACATAGGCCTCCTTTTCTTCATCCCAAATCCCTCCCCCTTGCTCGCCAGTCCAGGCATTCAAGTCACCTCCTATCAGAACCAACTCTTCCTTCTTTTCCTCCATCCACCTCCTTATTACTCTCCAACCTTCCTCTTCCCTTCTTCTTCTATATACACAAACCACCGTTATTTGGCTTTTCCAATTATAATCCTTCTTACCATTGTTCCATCCTTTTCCTCCCTATCCTCCTCTGTTCTCTATTTTACTGCCAGTTCTTTTCTCACCCCTGAGACCATGCCGCGCATCCCTCTACCTTTAACGTGTTCCTTTCTTGCTTCTTGCAGTGTCCACACATAACCTTTAGGTAACATCCTTTTCATCCCCTTCCAGTCCTTCTCATCTGCCCAGGTTTCACTCAACATAATCACATCCCACTTTTCTAACTCCCGCCAAAATCCATCATTCTTGTTCTTCAAGCCTGACACATTCCAGAAAGCTATTTTCACATTTTTCTCTTCCCTTCCCTCACCTATCCTCCTCACTTTTCTTCCGCCTTGCTGCTTGGAAACGCCTCTGTTTGATCTTTAAACTCTTTTGCATCTTCCTTTCTTCTACCTGTCTCAACTCTTTTTCCCTTTTTCCTTATTTCTTCTAATTCTTCGTCCCAAAACCATTCCTCCCCATGTATCCATAATCTGTCTCTCCCTATCCATACCATGCGCCCTTTTTTCCTCTCGACCCATGCCCTCTGCTCTATTTGCCATCTCCTTTTCCTCTCCCTCCATGTCAGATGGATTTTTTCATTTTATTTTTTTTTATTTTTTTATTTCCTCTTCAATTCTTTCCCTTCTTCCTCTCAATAATTTTTTTCCCTCCATAATTTTCTTTTTCTCCTCCTCACTCCCTATTTTCACTAGAAACATTCCTTCTTCTACTTCCTTCGTCCATCCTATTCTCTTAACTCCCTCTACCCTTACCTGAACTCCAATATCTTTCAAAAGATTTTTGATTTCCGCTTCCCGTTTCACTTTCCACTTTCAATCCCTTAACTACTATGTTATTTTCCCTCTTCGTCCTTTCTTCCCCTTCCAATCTTCTTTCAATCTCACTCAGTCTTTTCTTCAATCTTTCATTCTCATTTTGCAAGTTATCACTCCCTTTTAATATTTCCACACTCTGTGTTTCCTTCCCCATATGCTCATTCCTGATTTCTAAGTTGCTTATCCGTTCTTCCAACTGTTTTATCTCACTATTTCTCTGTTCGTCCACCTCTCTCTGTCTATTCTCTATGCTCTCTAGTTTACCCCATACCTTGTCTTTCTCCTCTTTCCAGAGTTTATCCCACTCTTCCCACTTTTCTCTTACTTTTCTCACTTCCCCCCTTACGTCTTTCCCCTGCCTATTCATATCCCTATTCATATCATCCAGTATCTTCCTTGTTTCCTCTCTGAACCCTTTTATGAGGGCTGCTAGATTCTCAAACATCTCCCCATCCCCCCTATCTCTTTCTGGTGTTTTTCGTTTAATCCTAACTTTCTTGTTATCCTTGTCCCTTTCTGAATCATCGTCCCCTTCATCTCTTTTTCTTTTTTTCTTCCCCTTCACTACTGGTCGCGCTCACTTTATTTCGCCATTCGTATAAACTCCTGTTCAAACCCGCGCTGCCAAGCCGGTTAAGGCGCTGTAGGTTGGAGGGTCTCCCGGGTTTATGTCTCGTGCCTGTATCCCTTCTCTCTGCCGTCCCCTCCCTGGTCGGCGTCTGTAACGTCTCACCGCTACTGTCATCTTCCCCCTTCTCCCCACCAACCGCGCCCTCATCATTGTCACCTGTTATTTCGGCTACCTGTTCAATGCGATCGTCTATTGACTGTCGCCCTCTGTCGCCCGTTTTTGGACTTCGATACGTCGGCATCCTACTTTACCCAGTGAGCTGCGACGTTTTCGGCTCTTCACTCACCTTCCTCTTGCCCCCCTTGCTTAAACTCTTTTTACTGCTCCTAACCTCAAAAAACAAATTCGCACTCTTCAATTTTCCTTTCACACAACTTTCTTTCACACTTTACACCTCTGCCTTCACTCACAAAAGCGTTCTCTCACAATCGGTAGTCTAAATCTTTGTATAGTTTTAATTCGAGTTGATCGAAAACAATTCCCCCTGACAATCCTTAAAATTTTGTTAGTTTTCATGTATTTCTAACCGTTTTCGTAATAATTCAAAATTTTGTTTTTTTTTCAATTTCGAAAATTTGTGTACTGGTTTAGGTCGGGGTGGCCGAGGACGATCCCCCGATCCCTCTATTTTTAGAGAAAATAACAATGAATTTCACTTAATTTATAACTAACGCGACTTAAACACACTTATTTGTATTCTTAATTTTCAACTACTCGTATTTTATTAATTCATTATAAGAAATAAGCCAGACATGTTGACTTTTTTTACATTTGCGCCTCCTTGACTCATCGAGTTATCGAATCTTTTTTTACATTATCGACTTATCGAATCTTGCTCTTGACAGCTGATTGGCTGATTCTACTGTGACTTACATTAAATGTCAATGGCTAACTGAATTGACCAATAGGGTTTACGGACTACGCATGAAGTTAGCCGAAATGCATGTCCTTTTTATAATAGGATAAATATTCTAACTGAAAGTAGTACGTGTCATTGTGTTTGAATAATAATTATTGTAAAAGTAGATTGTATTTTAAATATATAAATGACTTGTTTCTTAGTGCTCCAGTTCTGGTTCAAATCGTATACAGCTCTAACTCTTGTTGCTTCCGTATATAACACCAGCTTTTTTCTGTGCATATTCAACTCTTGAGTCACTTTTAGCAAATTTTTCAAATTTTTCAGGAAAGCCGGTGAAAGTGTAAAATGTTTCTAAAAGTCATAAATACGATACAAAATAATGAAAACAGTATCAGGGCTGCTACAAATCCGAATTTCGAAATTCCCTAAATCCATGACTTTTCTCTGACCAATCTTTGATTTTATCTGACCGCTCTAAATAATTTTTTCAGGCATAACCACAACCTTTCAACCTAGGAGATCAATAATGTTAATGCAAAAAAATGTTTATTTCTAAATTTATCTTAAGGACTTTTAGTGACGACAGACATTCAGATTTTTATAAACGTCAACTTCAGTTAACCGAAGATTCCCTGACTTTTTCAAGATTTCTCTGAAATTCCATGACTTTCCCTGACCAGTTTAAAATTCCCTGACATGTAGTAACCCTGGGTATGAATAGATAGCTTAAGTTTTTACCTCAATACTAGTACCTATTTTTTACAAATAAACATATTTGATAGTATATAAAGGTTATAATTAAGCAATGACTTTCCTCCCTGAACAATCATTTTGATTATTATTTCAAATAATCAATATAATAAACAGGTGATTCCTCCGAAATTATCATTTTACAGGGAAGAAAGTTAAAAAAAAGATTTATTCATACTTAAAAACCTCTGAGTCGTCTTTGTTTTAAGCTGATGCAACACAATAATCTTGAGGTCAAACTGACTTTCCATTTTTATACATTCCTCTGGATCCGAGACGTCGAGAGGAATTCAGAGTAATGAATACCATAGGAATGGTAATTGTGCCAATTTTTCACATAAAGCACAACATGCAAAGTATTTATATCCTCAAAGCGTGACGCCGAGTTGGTGTTCAATAGTTATCGAATAAAAATATGATGCACTGAAAATCAGTGAACTCAGTGAAAGAGATTTAAATGTCACTATCTGGAGATGCATGAACAACTAGCGCCAAATGATACGCATATTTTCACTAGTTTTCCTCGGTCCAGAGCAGGGGGATGGCTCTCCTATAAAGGCCTGAAGAATAAATGTGTCATGAGATTTGACCGTGGCCGATTGTCAGCGCTGGCTGTACTTGTAGGCCGACAATTATTCAAATGCATAGGGAAAATACAAATTTAATTTACTTTAATTGTTTAAATATGTTTTTTGCATATATTTATCTCGGAAAAATATTGGATAGAATATTAAATATACAATAAATTAATAAGTATTAATGAAAAGTGAAGACAACATTATTTTGTTGATTAAATACAAATACAATTTCTCACAGTGTACCAATAATAATTCTACAAAGTGAGCATTAAATTTTTAGCATTGACATATGTAAATATTGCAAACTGTAAAAATAGTAAATATCAATGGAATTTTATTTTGATTGACATTTATGATGATTACTGAAAATCGAAATCAACGCTTGATTGAACTAAATTATAAAAAATCATATTTCTTTTTAAAGCTAGCAAATAATTTTATTTGTTTCATTACAAGACATTTATAAAAATTAATTATGTTATAAAAAATATCTATTGTTACAAATATGCCGAATATTTCTAACACTTCGTATTATAAAGAATAGGATTGATAGAATAAATATTGAAAAAATGGTCGAATAAAAAAGTGTATTTGTGAACAGTATCTTTAAAAATAATATTGTAATGAATTTAAAATGTTTTCAAATTTTTTGATAACAACTTTAATAAATTGTTTTATTAATATTATTGAAAATTCATGTTACCAATAATTTGCGTTATAAAAAAAACAGTTTAATTGCATATTTTTACTCATCCCGTTGAAATTTTAGATTTTTCTTACAGTGCAAAACTTTTTTTTTAAATTATTTTCAAAATGAACAAAAAAGATTTTGATCTTTAAAAATAATTGTAATGACTTTAAACAGTTTTCAAATTTTGTGATAACTTCAATAAATTGGTTTATTAATATTAATTGAAAAATAACTCAGATAAATATATGTACCGTTTCAACAACAGATCGATCCTTTCCAAGTATCGGATGCTCCGTAAGAATATCCTCACAGCCAAAAAGCGTTGCAAAAATTACATGCCTTTAATTCAAAATTAGCTCTCAAAATAGCTCTTTGCCATATCTTTAGTATTTTCTTCTCATTTAGTACGGTATAAACTTGCACTTTCTCGGAGCAATTCGCATAACCAGTTTTACCCCATTATTCCCGTTCATTACAAAGAAAAACCTTGATAAATTTTCAGTCTAAAAGCCTTAAAACTTAATCCTAAAGCAAAAATATTCGAAAAAGTCTGTTTTTTATCATTGAAAAAGCACAAAATTTCACATTTATTACATTTTCCCCATGCATTTGAATAATTTTCGGCCTAAAAGTACAGCCAGCGACGTCCTCGGTCGCGGTCAATATTTCCGTCTCTTTCATTTCAGAGTACCACGGGGCTGTCCAGAGGAATACCAAAATTCACAAAAATCGATAGAAAATAAAGAAAAAGTAATTATTAGATTATTAAGATTTATTGTTTAATTATAAACAAAATTACTAAGCAGCACGTGGTCACATGGTAATTAGAACATATAGGGTGGTCAACTCATGTGTCGATCATATTTCGTAAAATTTTGTAGCAGGGTTTAATTATTGAATATGGACTAATATGAAAATAAATTAATTATTGAAAAGGTTGTCAAATTTAATTTTTAAATATAATGCATTAAACTGAAAACTTGAATATTCGCACTGCTTTCAATAATTATTTATTACATGTATGTTTACAGCCCTGCTTTTAAATTTCTCGACTAAAGTTAGAGAATACTTGCTGTGAAATTGAAAAAATAACCATTTCGATTTTTATTATATTCGGATTTAACATTGCGTAGAATTGTATAATTGTTCATGTCAAGTTCTATAAACTTCTTTCAATGTTCCAAAGGAAACTACATGCGTTTGGGTTTTTTCAGGCAAAAAAATATAATCTGATAAAAAATGTGGTAAGATCAAAAAGAAGTAAAACATTGTTAGAAACTTGAAATCTAGTTCGAGTGAGAGTTGTTAGAATAATATAAAATTACTGTGAAGAGTGTAAGGAATGGGAATAAAAATCCGAATTTTAATTTTTCTTAGTTAACAATGTAACTTCCAAGGAAGACTAGTATGTAGACTTTGTACCACTATAGGTAAGCTAAGATAGCGGACTGGCAATTACTGAACACTTGTTGTACTTTTAAATTCAACATTTATTTTTTTAAATATAAAAAAGTATTTGGGAACAAAATCAAATGCATGTTAATCATAGATAGTTAGAGATTCTATCAATGTTTATTACTTTCCACTCTAATCCTTATAAAATGGCGTTTTACCTTATTTTTCAAAATACTCTTCGTTTAAAAAAGTTCAAAGTTCTGTCCTTATTTTTGAAATAAGTTTACTACACTGCTTTACACATATCAATATAATGAAAAAATACAGGTTATTAAACCCGGGTTTCTAACTTTCAGTAAAATATAAAAACTTTCAATCAGACACCATTTACTGTCCATTGATTTTAAATTCGAAGCGTTAGTGATGCAATTTCAATGTCGAAATATACTATATGGGACAAGTCGATATTTTTTAACCGATATATCGATATCGTAAATATCTGGAAAAAATATCTTCTCTCTCTCTCAGTCTAATATGTTTTTAATATCGAAATATCACTTTTTTAAACCAATACCGATATCTTGGATATCGACATTTCCACGCCCGATAAATCAATATCGTAAATATCGATATTCTCGCTTCGATATTGCATCACTAGGAAGCATGTAACAAAATTAAAAGAATGGTATTGAAAGTGCTTTAAAATATCCAATTTAACGCGTTTAAAATTGAATATTTATATTAAAGGCTGTGTCTAGTTTCACCGAAATTCGGTGCGCGTAGAACAAATATTTTCAGTGAGCCCAGAGAAACTGGAAAGGGCGGATAGGTGCATCGGAATTCGGTGAGTGTAGACCAAATATTTTTCGGTACCACTAGATACTTTGTATATTAAAGCATAAGAAATGGCTTCGTTTCAAATTGAAATCGTTCAAAATTGCAAAATTTCAAAACGAAAACTTCCATAGTTAGGAATGTTCACTACGTACAACCTATAGATTTGTTAAGTTTAAGAGCTTAACTTTAAAAATAAATTTGTATTAAAAGCATTTTTTATTGCTTTAATAATAAAATTTGAAAATTTATTTAGTAAAATTAAATAATTTAGATTGAATTATTCAATATAATCTTGGTAAAGAAATATAAAATAAATTATTCTTATATTAATATTAACATAAAACTTTGGACCTGTTTTAGGAATTTTTTCAATAATTCAAATTACTTCAGGATTATTTTTGATAGCGTCTACATGTCTGGACATAACCCATGCACAGTGGGCCAGACTCCCATAAAAGTAGCCAAAATTCGATTTTTCGTCGATTTATATAAAACTTGGTAAAATGGGGTTTTTAGGGTCACTTATTTCGAATTTGATGTCAAAAGTTGCAAATTCAAAATTTCAGACCCAATATGGCTGCCAAAATTGTTAAATTTTTACATATTTGTCTGAAACTTGGTATAAGGATGTTTTTAGGATCTCTGATACTGAATTTCACGACAAAAGTTACAGACTCAAAATGGCGGATCTAATATTGCGGATGTCTGTTTTGAGAAATGTTAAAAGTGATAACCACGATGCATTTTTCCGATTTTTTTCGATATTTTCTGCATATCAATTGAAAATAAGTGGTCAGGTTAATGAAAGGCCGTAGCCGAATAAGCGTGGGTGAACTGCCCCCGCTTATTTTTGGTTTATATTTTAAGGGTTAGTTCCTACCACTATAGGACTGATTTACCCCAAGTGTCAACATCAAAAAATTTTGTTTACAAAACTTATAAATAATTTTGAAGAATTCAAAAAATTCGAATTTCTTAAAATTGGCTCTACCGATTTTGATGGCTCAAATACAGGGTGTTTTTTTATCTTGAGACATCGAAATATCTCAAGAAATACACATCCAACGAAAAAAATGTCCCTAATAAAACTTTTTATTTTCGATGGGGAAAAGCTACTCCGCAAAAATTTACCACACACCCCAACCCCTGGGGGCGGAAGGTAGGGGGTAACTTTAAAATTTCAAAAAGGAACCAATATTTTTTATTGCAGATTTAGATTCTCCATTAAAAAATACGTAAGTTTCATTCGAAATTTTTTTTTTTATTTGAGCCAGAGGGCGATGGATTTGCCAAAAATGACATTGTTGACTATTCAAGGAATGCGCTTCCAGATGAAAGATACAAAAGACGCGTTGGTTGTTTTCAGGAAAGATATTCAATTGTAATCAATTTAATTTTTAACCCCTCCATCCACCTGGGAATGGCGTTAAAGTTGAGTAGAAAAATTAGAACGCTCAATTTTATTTTTAAAACGCAAGCTTCTCACTTTGACTCCAGATATCTAAGCAGTCAATGAATTAACTACTTTTAGCGCTATCCAGGAACAACGACGTGGACGTAGTAGTTGTCTGTTCCCTTTGGGGTGCTTTTTTCGGTGAGTCCCCTTGCCTCTCATCATCGGGGTGGTTTTTTTCAGTGAGTCCCCTCGCCTCTCACCATCGACGTACTTGTTTTCGATGAACATTTTACATTAAGTTCTCAAAATGGTGTCCTCCCACTTCGATGCACTTGTTGTAACGCGCTTGGAAAGCTTGCATACAACTGCGGAGTGTCTGGTGTTTTTTGGTTACAAGCAGTCCTGATTCGCTGTTTCATGTTTTCCCGAGCTGTTGGCCCTTCTTGATAAACTAGATTCTTTAAACAACCCCAGAAAAAGAAATCCATTGAATTCGCGATCAGTGCTTCACGCGCGATTGCCGAATAATGCGCTGGACAACCGCCATGTTGAAACCACATTTTCTGTCGCACTTCCAAGCTTAGGTCTTCAAGCAATGTTGGAAGTTTATTTTCCAAAAAGTTACGACTTTTCTCATCGTTTAAATTACTATTCATAAAATACGGACCGATAAGTTGGCTTCCCAATTTCTCGACCACACCAAATGTTCACGGTCCAAGGATGCTGATGCTCAAATTCGCGCAACCATTGTGGGTTTTCTACATTACAATCATGCATGTTACGTCGATTAACCGTACCGGGGTTCGTGAAAGGCGACTCGTCTGAGAACAATACTCGAAGAAAGAAATTCGGGTTCCCTTGTATCTGCTGAAACGCCCATTGACAAAATGTTACTATGGTTCTAAAAATCATTGCCATGAAGTTCGTGATGCAGTGAAATATGAAAGGGATGATATTTATTACGTGTTAATATCATCCGAACACTGGTTAGAGACATTACTGTTATTTCATTATTAACTCCAGTAACAGTTTTTCGACGATTCCTTTTTTTTCGCTTGTACACTTCCGCCAGTGGTGAATTTGCTGACAGCCCGGTAAAAAAAGCGCATGTCCGTATATTGCCTGGTAAACTTTGAGCGTAAAGAGTAAATGAGAATCATTTCAATTTTCTCTTGTACAGATAAAGTATCCATTGTAAAAGTAATGAGGGAATACAACGACACCCAATCCAACCCAAACGAACGTAAGCAACACAACGAACCCAAACAAACCAACGCGTACGAACCAACCCAAACAAAAACAACCGTTTGTCTTTTTTATCTTTCGTTTGAAAGCGCATTGCTTGACTAGTCAACAATGTCATTTTTCGCCAATGCATCGCCATCTGGTGCGAATCTGAACCTGCCATAAAAAAAGGTTCCCGTTTTAAAATTTAAAGTTACCCCCCCCCCCCCTCCATCATGCCCCCAGCGGGTGGGGTGTGGGGTAAATTTTTGCGGAGTTGCTTTTCCCCCTCAAAAATAAAAAGTTTTTATCACGGACATTTTTTTCCTTGGATGCGTAGTTCTTGAGATATTTCGATGTCTAAAGATAAAAAAACACCCTGTATATGTCATGTAGGGTATTAAGGCAACTTTAAACAAAATTATCAATAAATTCCTTCTCCGAGAAGGGGGTAAAAAATTATTCTAATTTTGTAACCATTTTTTTTCAATGAATATTTGGTGGCTCCACCGTCATTTTTTCTGTAATATACTCATATCCAAGGTAACAACATATATTTTTGGGAATAAAATCAAAGAATTACTTCATGGTATGTTTGTATTCATGCATGTAATTCCATGATAACGAGGGGCCTACTTCGTTTTTAGCTTATAAATTAATAAAGTGAATATGATTTGAACAATACACCTTACTATAATATGCTATCCCGAGTAAAAATATTTCGTCTTGGCTCGTCTTGAGTTCCTCTCCAAGATGTCTATGTCTCGCTGGCGGCCAGGGGCGAGACTTAGGAGTCGAAGATGTAAGTCTTGAGTTCATGACTAAGGTTTACGACGGGTTTTTAAGACAAGTCGAGGTGGACTTGTCTTGAGACAAGAAGTTTTATTGTAAGTCTGAAGACCAGTCGAGGTGGACTTGTCTTAAGACGAGAAGTTTAAGTCTTGAGAAAGAAAAAAATTTTTTCTACAGAAAATTATATTACCAATTTATGGCTGTAAATTTTAAAGCAGATTAGTGGTGACCCTCGGAGACGAAAACTTTCGACTTCAAGACGAAAAATGAAGTAACTAAACTTTCAAAAACGTCTTGGCTATATCTTGGCTATGTCTTGGATGAAAAGTTAGCCGAGATGAATTATTTTTACTCGGGATACACTTACTCTTCGTCAATGTCCAACCATTGGCACATTCATAAGCATATTGTTTAATTTCTGCAATACTCACACTGTTTGGTCTGTAATCAATGAAACATCTATATAATTTCCGACTAATGTGACTGGAATGTACCTGGTCCTTTAGAATATTTGCCTGCTCTTTCACAAATTGCAAATTGATAGACCCATTCTCATTCATCATTTCAGTCAAGTACGAAATCGCTTGTGAGAGTTGATAGGAACCCGTAAGTAAGATTTTCAGGTCTGAGTCCATCATCTCAGGAAACTCAAGAATGTCGTTGGATGAGACACTTTGAAACATAACCTTTTTACGAAACCAGCCGCTTTTCTCAGCTTCGTTAGCTAAAGTGTTTTCGAAATCAAATTGATGCTTCATTCTCGTTATTATTTCTTCTAAAAGCTCTGCATCTGATTGTAACGCCTTTCCAAATTGATTACACAGAAATGCTGCAATTTTAACCTTCGGAAGTAGTTTGTTATCAATTACATAGTCTCGTAATTGATATCTTTGTTTAATTATTCCATGGACAGACTCTACTGTCCACCGAAGTTTGGTGAGGAAACGGGACTGATTTGATTCTTTAAACGTCAACTGCTGTCGATTACCCTTCAACGCTGGCATCAGTACGGTAAAGCCCTTGGACTCCAGTACGTCTTTTGCATCACGAAAACCACGATCAAGGACGAATTTGCCGCATTCATTCATTAATTGGCGCCATTCGGATCTTCAATCAGATTTTTTACAATTGCAGAGTCATTCGGGTTCGCATGAAATGGTCCTGTCATGTCTAGTAATCATCGGGTTGTTATACAGACAGTAAAAGGCTTCCACAAGGGAACGTTTTTTTGGCCCAAGTAAGATTTTCGCTGGTACTCTTTATTACTGCCTTTCTGATGGCGAGCATATGTACCGTCACAAATTAACATTAACTCGTTATCATAATTGAATAACATTTTAGAGACATCAGTAGTGTGAAAATCAATTAGGTCACGCATAGGGATAGCACTTAATCCAAATTCCCACCACAAGAGCTTGTGTTTCATCGCGGGTAAGAGTGTTTCGCATTGACGTTAGCATTTCCCGCAATTCGATAATATTTTCCCATGTCAAACCTGTGAAAAGATGTATTTTTTCTTCAGATAAAGAAAAGTCTCCAACTTTTGCGGAATTCGAATATAAACGTAAACGACTTAACTCTTCGTCAAAGAACCGACCTTTTATTAAATATGCTCGAAAACAACGGTTACCTTCGGAAAAATAAATCCTTTTTTACATTCTCATCAGAGAAGGTATTAGATTCGTATGCAAATTGGGGGGCCCGGCCCCCCCGTTTTGGTCAAAGGTCCACGTTTTGAGACCCTCTGAACCCGAAAAACAGGTTTTTACGAACTTCTGTCTGTCTATCTATCTGTATGTCTGTGAGCACGATAACCTTTAAAACAATTATTCTATTAGATTGGCCTTTAGTACACTCTTTTAGTGTCGGAAACTGAAGGTCAAGTTCGTTAGTCAGCTATTTTGGATAAAAATTCAAAAAGTTGGAGCATTTTCAAAATTTTTAAAACCATTTTTTTAAGATTTGAAAATTCTATGTACGGCTATTCGCAGTACTCGGAAAGTTAAACACTTTATCCTTACGACTTTTTCGACGAAAAACACATTTTCAGAGTTATAGCATTTACAAAATTAAAAAAAAAACGAAAACGAAAATTTGAAGCCAAACAACGCACGATATGAAAAAAAGTCAACAGAAGAAAAACATTGCTTTTTTAAAAAGTGCTACAAGATTATCATAACAACTTTTTGAATTTTCTTGAAAAAGCGAAAATTCACATTTTAATCGCACAAAAAATAAAATAAAAAATTTTATTTTGCGGTCAAACTATGAAAGATGCGAAAAAATATGAGAATACAAAACTTGTGCGCCCAAAAAAGATCTACAAATTATTTCTGAATTACTTTTTTATAGAACGCGTAGTTTTTGTTTTATTCGTTAAAAAACATTGAAAATTAAATTTTTGGACAAACGACACAAGCTATACAAAAAATAAAGACAATAGTTGTTCACCCAAAAAAGAGTCCTAAAAAATTCGGGGGTAGTTCACCCATGCTTACCCGGTTACGGCCTTCCAAAGAAAAAATTTAATAATCGGTATTTTTTGAAGAAATACAAAAAGTATGGATCACAATATACATCAAATTTTTTTCTCACTTTTTATTTCGCGTTCGAAGTGTGCTTTTTAAAAATAATGAAGTATGAGATTAATGTTTCGAAATAGCAGATAAAACTGTTTCTGAATATTTTTAGTTGTCAGTTCCACAAGAGCGTCGTCAGCGCCACCAGAAGGCCGTCCGTCCGAAAAATAAATTATCTATAGTATGGGACTCAGGAAAGGTAAGTCTAAGATGCGCTGTAAGTTTTGGTCCAGTATCATTTGTTTTGAGACAAGGGAAAGACGTATTGTGCAATGAGTGTAGCCTACGCTAGTCGGTTCGAAGGCGTGTTTCTGTGCACCCATCCAAAAGGAACCAAAATGACTCACAGCTGCTGCGCGCTATATTTAAAGGACTTTGTAAGGAAGTGGGGAAGCGGTATAAAGAGGTAGGAAACGTTGACGATTTGCCAGACAGGGGTAAGACGCGTGTGACCACGAAAAAGGAGGATAAGATGATTATAAAGCTTTTTGAGAAGCACTCCACCTATAATTTGCGGCAAGCCCAAAAAGTTTTCTCAAGAAAGGGAGTAGATATAAGCCCACAGACGATACAATGTCGTTTGAGATCTGCCGGCTATGGATGGAGGAGCATGGTGCTGAAACCGTGCTTGAAACCGGAGCACATTGAAAAGCGACTGGCATGGGCGAAAGAAAATATCCAACGCGACTGGTCGAACATAGTGTTTACAGATGAGTCATCGTTCTGGGCATGGATTCGCACAGCACATGCGTGGTCCGTACGCGGCCTACCATTTGTCCAACGCAGCGCTGAGCATCCGGTCAAGGTCCATGTGTGGGGTTGCTTCAGCAAACTGGATTTTAGCGTAATGCACGTGTTTACTGGCAACCTGAACGCCGAAAGGATGCTTAAAATCTGTCAGACGGCTTTGATAAAGTCTACAGAGAAGTGTTTTGGGCAAGGAAATAGAGAATGGATACTTCAGGAAGACAACGACCCAAAACACCGCAGCCGCCTGTGCAGCCATTGGAAAGAGGAAAATGGGATCCCTGTCTTGAAATGGCCCTCACAATCCCCAGATGCAAATTCCATAGAAAATGTGTGGTCTACGATGAAGCAGAAGCTTCGGGGAAAGCGTGTCTTCAACATTAAACAGCTGAATCGAAACCTGCGTGACATTTGGAGATCCTTACCCAGCACTATGGCCGAAAGTTTGGTGGAAAGCATGCCCCAACGCTGCCAAGCTATAATCGACAATCATGGGGATTAGACGCCATATTAGGTGAACGCATCACAGTTGAAATACTCTTTTTTGAACCTCTGATGTTGACTTTCATCAATATTTATTCTTTAGGAGAAATCGTGACGTCGCTCTTGTGGAACTGACTCAGTTATTATTTATAAAAAGCCTGTTATAATTAGCCTTAAAAAACTTAATAATGTAGTTTCCAAGGTTTAACGCGTTTGCAGAAAGTTAAAAAGTCATAAGGAATGGATTCATGAAGCAGCATGAAATAATTTCAGAAAAATATGATCTTACGATTTTTAATGATATTACTTCTATGTGGATATGCTGCTGACATCTCTATAGAGGGCAAGGTGAAAATTTTATGAAATTTTTTCAGGAGTATTTTTGAGCTTACTTTTTACACGTTATAAATTTTGATAAAAAAATTCAGGAAAAAATAAGTTTTTAATCATTTTTTTTTTTCAAATTTCGGAATTAATTTATTGTTTGCTCTAAATAATGTTTAGAAAACGTTATTTCCATTTTTACCTCCTAGAATTTTCAAGATTAATTAAAAACGAAATTTGACGATTCGTTCAGAAAAATGATTTTTTTTTTTTTTTTTTTTTTTTTTTTTTTTTTTTTTTTTTTTTTTTGCTGTTTTGCAGCAACATATGAAAAAGCGCTAAATGGTGCAATTTTTTATTGAACTACATATCATAAGGGACAAATCGGTGTCTTGCTCTTTTTGATATCAAGGGGAATGCCGGGGAATGGACAATCATATAAAAGTTGAATTTATATCAATGTGCTGCTTAAGATGTGCACTTCAAGAAAAAGTTGCCTCATTTTGGCCGTTTACAAATTTGTGAAAGAAAATCGCTTATAGACGTGTCCTTGCTCCACAGTGGTAGAAACCTAGAATTTACTATTCATAATCCTATAAAGGCTTTATTTCTTGACGGATTTTGGCGGTTTTTTAGAAACGCTCAGATTTAAATTCATAAAAAGTTGAAAATATATTTTTTTAATTTTTGATGTGCAATAAAATCTAAACAAATAAAGTGACAAAATTTTGCATTGTCAACAATAAGATTTTTTTTCTTCAACAGAAGTGCCAAAATAAACTCACTATTGGTCAGTATTATTGCACCTATACTCATAGAAAATATATAATTCTATTAATGTTTAACTTGATTATTATAAAAAAATGATGGACTGTGGTGCTCAACTGCGATTTTATTCGTCTAAAATTGGTTAGTTTTCCTGCTAGATCGATATATAGTGACCACTTATCACCATACGTAAACAATTGCTAATGTCCTAAACATGTTATCAACAATCATTAAATTTTTGTTTTTATCTCTAGGCCACACTTCTTCTCATTGAACCAAATTGAAACTGTTTCAGAAATAATTATCAACTGCAAAATATTGTTTAAGTATATAAATTCAATTTTGTATATCAAATATATTAAATAAATGTCCCAATTGAGTTCTTAATAGAAAAAAATGTAGGTTTCTCTTTTTGGTAAGTATGCTTCATGTGACGTTTACCTCAATCTGTACTATTCAGTCTTTAAAAACGCATTTTGATTAATCAAATATGCATCGAATTCGAAATCAGCGAGCCCAAAAACACCTCGATAACAAGTTTCATTCAAATATGCAAATATGTAAAAATCTTTAAATTTGGCCATAATATTTGATCCGCCATTTTTAATTTGCCTATTTTTACATCAAATTCGAAGTCAGTGACCCCAAAAACCCCCTTCTACCAAGTAACATGCAAATATGTAACATTTTTTAAAAGTTTTGCCGTCATATTGGATTCAAAACTTTGAATTTTCACATGTTTACATCAAAATCGATTCTAACGACCCTAAACCCCCCTTATACAATGTTATATACAACTTCGATAAATTCTTGAAATTTTGCCATTTTTAAGGATTTCCTAACCCACAGTGCTTCGCGAGCAAAATAACAGAATATACCGATGTGTTCATTTTGGATCGAAACCAGTATGGAGCTGTCTCAGTCCTGCTAACAGAGCGCGACTTTTTCAACTGTGCAAGCGCCGCGCAATGGTGGCAGAAGGGAGAAAAGAGATGATCTCTTCGTCACTCGTTCCCTACTTGATGCCTGCGCAGTTGAAAAAGTAGCGGTCTGTTAGCACCACTGAGCTCTCTTTCTTCAATCGGGTTCAAAACATAACAATACCGATAGCGCATATCTCGTTTGAAAGAGAAAACCGACGCTTTTTCCTCTCTGTTACTTTTTTGTACAACCAACCGTTAAAAAAAAATTGTTCGAAATTCGATATTCATGAGCTGCTTTAATATTATTTTTGTCCGACCCCCCTTGAAAACGTGCCATTGCATGCACGTGAAGCAGGCGTAATGTAGCCGCTTCCAGCCCAGTGACGTTCGCACATGCGCACTCCGCCGCTGGGCCGACAAAACTTTACGCCCACTACGCATAAACTGTACCAAGCAAGTGAGAATATGGAGGAAATTATCTTTATCTTTAAAAAAATTGTATCGCTGGACCCCACAGTCTCCATTCTGCAAAGTACGCTATTTCTTCCTTTCACTTATAATCTAAAATTGTCAAGTACACCAAACATCATCTATCTAGTTAGTGCGCATGCTTGTTTTCAAGGAGAGTAGGCCAAAAAGTATCGTGTGTATCAAAGGCGTACGGCTATTTTGCCTTGTGTGACACACTTGTAAAAATAGCCTTTTTTACGCCCTTGATACACAATGTACCATTTTGTCCGACCCCCTTGAAAACGCGCCATTGCATGCACGTGAAGCAGGCGTAATGTGGCCGCTTCCAGCCCCGTGACGTTCGCACATGCGCACTCCGCCGCCGCCCCAACATGAAACTTTACGCCCGCAACATGAATTATCTTTATCTTAAAAAAGATTGTATCGCTGGAACCCACAGTCTCCCTTCTGCAAAGTACGCTATTTCTTCCTTTCACTTATAATCTAAAATTGTCAAGTACACCAAACATTCTCTATCTGCTTCACATGCTTTTTTTCAACGAGGGTTGGACAAAAAGTACTATTATTTAAAAAATACTGAATAAAATAGGGAGTCATCGTGGCTCAGACGGTATCGTGATTTTCTTATGTTCCAACACTCCAGTCTTGGCAGACACGCTCACGCGGGTTCGATTCCCAAAGCAGGAAGCGAGGCTGGATGTGTTTTCAGAAAGATTCGCTTCTGTCCCTTGGTATAGTACCCCACAGATACCCTGAAGTTTATAATTAACCCTATAGTACAGTCGCTAATGACCCTGGCAGTTGATGCAACTATCAACATTCAATTAATAAAACTTAATAAAATACAACAGCCATTTATAATTCTTTAAAGACAAACTTTTAATTTACTTATGGTTTTACTGAACTCCTAAAGTAACTATTGTAATCAGTTTCATTTCGACCTACTAAAATTTGATATTTTTGGCCCGTCCTGACGCACAGAGAAAAACATACTGATTGTTAGTTGTAATCAATTTTGTAAGAGATACTGGACCTTACTTAAGAAAACGAATAACTCGGATTAAAATTGTTTATAACTCTGTTTCGTTCATTTTTATCAAAACTAAAATTACTCAAGAAAAGATTTACTTACAGAAACAATAATTGTATGATTCCTAAATAAATTGTTTTCAGAACAACTAACCAAATAGATAAGTGACATCTTTGCTAATTTTTTGCAATATATATGACTTAACTGACGCAATTATTAAAATATAAATTTTCCGGTAGGGAGTTACGTATGGGAGCATATTAGTCCAGTCAACGAAGAACCAACCGAAAGAAACAGTTAGGAGTTGTAAATCTCGTACTGTGCAAAACTCAGGATTTATATCAATTATTACCTTTACCAATAAAAATAGCCCCGAAGTGGGAAATGATAAGAGATAGATTTTCTTGCTCCACTTTTTAACTGCCAAATGGATTTCCTTCTCTACAATTGTTACTGAAATTTACTGAAATTGAATATGACATTCAATACACCTTTAGCAGTTCAAAAGTGGTGAAAAAACATGTATTTATCATTTCCTGCGTTTGGGGCTAACTTTATTTTAGTAAATTTCAGTAACAATTGTGAAGGATGAAATCGATTTAGCAGGTAAAAAGTGGGGCGAATTTATTTCTTAGCATTTCTGACTTTTCGGGGTATTTTTATTCCTAAGGGTAATTGATATAAATCCTGATTTTTTCACAGGTTTTGTCTTAAATATTAATAAGATTTCTTCACGCATGTTTTTGTTGATTAAAGAAGGGGACAACTGAAAGTAGAAAGACCAAAAATAAGTAGATTTATGCAGACACTTTTTTTAAACAACCAATAATTTTGAAGTAAATCAAGAGGTAGGTAAAAAAAATTACTCGGAGTAGCTAACTCTCTTCCCACATCCCAGGAAAAAAATCGAGGCAGTAACAGAACATCGTTATGACCTAGGAGCAAGTGCAAGATCTCGGAGTTTTACAAGAAATTTGACACAGGTTCATGAAAACCTCTCTTCAATGAAAAAAAATTATGGCAAATTATTGAAACTTTGCAGATATCTTGTACACATGTGTTCCACCAAGTCCCTACCCTCAGGCACCAAATTAAGTGCATCAAATTTAGAGCTGAAGATGGATGAAAAACATGTACTAACTAAGCTGATAATTAATTTATCGCAAATTTCTATATTTGAAGTGGTAAGTAACTTGGAGAAATGCTTACAGGGACAATATAGGTTCTCTGGTATCAATAGAAGTATTCATAATGATTAATAAATGAAGCAAAAATATTTGTGTAAAAATCGTTCTTTTCCCTCATTTTTTAGATAAACAGCTAACTATACCAAAAAACCCTTATCGGTGCAGAATAAGATGTCGAACGTTTTTCTATTTAACTGTTTTTCATTGAAACTAACCGTTTTCATGAAAATCAATAAAAACTTCATTATAAAAGAGCACAAGGCTGAAATTTACTGAAATTTTTCAGCTTCGTTATAATTAACTCGAAGTTAGGGTCATATTTGATTCTCGTTGACTGGCCCATATACATACATAGATTAGCAGTTCGAACTCGAAAGTTCATTGCCTCACTACCTGATTCGGGTAGTGTTTCTAGGTGGATATTTACTACCAATGTGGGCCAACCACACCCACGACGGGCCAAAATCACGCAGTATTCCTGAACGGTCACCCATCCAAGTTCTAACCGCGCCCAACAATGCTTAACTTCAGTGATCTTACGAGAACTGGTGTTTTCAGCGTGGTATCGCCGTTGGCGATATAGGCGATATATATATATATATATATATATATATATATATTGACTGGCCCATATACCCCGATAAATTTACATTTTAGGCCAAGAACTAATTCTCTAGGTTGAAAAATAAAGTACCGGGGCACTTTTGAAATTGTAACTTCGAAAAACCGCCTTTCAAGAAATACACACTTAAAGTTAGCGAGTTCCATAAACGCACATGTTATATATTTTCTTCAAACATAAATTTTACCTACTCCCAGTCATTTCCAGGACATAAGTATAACGTCACCAGAGAGAAACTGAGAGTCAAAACGCCCAGAGGAAGCACAACTATTGGTATAGTGGCGCCTCTGCGGCCCCATTCAGGTAGCTATGTCCATAGATATCCATGTAGCATCAACATGAACCTACAATTGATCAGTTATCTGCGTTATCCTGTGCCTGTCTCTGACGGCATGGCTATCCATCCTCATGCATACGCGACGCACACAGACGCAACTTGTGAGCGATGTTGATGAAAGGGAGGATGGTGTCCTATAGTATTACAGTTAGCCGCAGTTTGAGGAAAATCGAATAATCGTTTTGGGCAGCGTGCTCATATGAAATGGAATGTCCATTAAAAAAAATTCCCGGACTCAGAAAAGTTTTATCCCGCATAAAACTGATAGGATTACTTTTTTATATTAGCAGAAACTTTGTTAATATAATGGAAAAAAGAAGAAAGATTGCGTTTCCTGAAATTTCTGCTGGTTAGGAAAATACGGCATTTTGGAAAATATTTCTGTCCTTTTTGGAGCATTCGCAGTTGATCTTTGAATGATTGTAACAAATCAAATCCTTTATTTCCTATATTTTCCTTTTATATTCTATTATATTATTATATTCCTTATATTTTCCTACATTATCCTTTATTTTCACTATAGGATAATACATCCAAATCCTAAGCCATTTTGACACCCTAAGCTGGGCCTCCCTGCCTAATTTGAAATAGAATTGGTCAGTACTAAAATGAAATTTTTATCCGGTCATTATTGACATGTTTGACAGCCTGCCAGTCAATATGGGCACCACTGAAGAGCAGCTAGTCTATTTTTTTCTTACTATTTAGCACCTCAAAATTATCCCCAAAGGGTTTCAAGTAGTGATGTGCAAAACACGGACCGGTAGTTTTCGGGCGGGACTGTAGGAGAACTGGACCCGAAAATTTCGGTTCAGATGTTCCAGAGACCCGCCCGAAATGATTCGGTTAGGGTTTCAATAGACCCAGCACAAAATTTTTCGGGCGCGTTTACCCATGTCAGATCCGATCAGGAAAAATGCATGAAAATGAGCATTCGGATTAACTACCAATTTAAATAGTATTTATAATTTCCCATAAATATGTGGTTGTTTTACGGCTACGCAGTAAACATCTGTGAGGGTTATGGTTGCGCAGTACAATTGTATGACAATTAAGGCTGCGCAGTAGGTTGCTATTGGGTCAATGGTTGCGCAATACAGTAGTATGACAATTAAGGCTGCGGAGAATACTCATGTGCGGTTTATGGTTGTGCAGTGGAATTGTATGACACTGATGGCTGCGCACTACAGTTATGTCCCATTTATGGGTGCGCAGTAGATTGCTATGGGGTTTGTGGTTACGCAGTAAAATTGGGTGACACTTTAGGCTGAGCAATAAAGTTACGTACACACTTCCATTAGGAATCTGTCTTCCCTACAAATTATGTACGAAAGAAGTTTAAAAACACTGTATTGTATTTTTGTCCAGATAATGCTGTATGCTTTAAAATGAGCCATCGTAATTAAAATCGCGCTATTCTTATAAAATTTTATAAGAAAAGGTGCCTTTAACATTGGAGCCGACAGCTTTCAATATGCTTTTATGAATATGATTACGATTCTTGAGAATACCAGGTGTATAAGCTTAAATCCGCTGTTTGCTCATAGATGGCGTTAGTGAGCCTATGAAGCTACCATGGACACGCCATACTTCTTTTTTATGAGTTTGATATCTGTCAACATGTAATCAGTGCACTGCATATCACTAGCAATTGTATACAACAACATATTTGGTAATCATGTCTAGTTTTTTTTTTCTAGATAAAGAGCATATGCGGGAAGCCTTGGGAAAGATTTTGAGGGTTGGCCGGGATCAGCCTACGATTTCTTGCGCTTAGGATTCTCGAAATATATCCACTTCTCATCGCCCGTCACAATCCGATGCAGGAACGTCTTTCTTTTTTGTCTGGCGAACAAGATTTCGCATGTGTGTTGGTCTTGCTCCATCTGCCTATCGGTCAATTCATTCGGCATCCATTTTGCGATCTTTTGAACCTTTTCCATGGCACGTAGACGCATGGAAATGGCTACTTGAGTAACACACAATTGCTCGGCAAGCATTTTTTGCGATTGGATATCGTCCTCGTCCAAAAGAGCCTGCAATTGGTGGTCCTCAACCTTCCTGGGCCGATTTTCACGCTTCTTGTTGCTCAGGTCAAAATTGCTGTTTTTGAACCGCCGAAATCAAACTCTGCACGTTGTTTCCGATAAAGTACTGTCAACATAGGCCTCCACAAGTATTCGATGCGATTTGGCAGCCGATTTCTTCAAATTGAAGCAGAAAAGCAGAGCTTCCTGCATATGCTCTTTTTCTGGCAAAAAAAACTAGACATGATTACCAAATATGTTGTTGTATACAATTGCTAATGATGTGCAGTGCACTGATTACATGTTGACAGATATCAAACTCATAAAAAAGAAGTATGGCGTGTCCATGGTAGCTTCATAGGCTCACTAACGCCATCTATGAGCAAACAGCGGATTTAAGCTTATACACCTGGTAGAAATCATGCTTTTGTTTGAAACCCTGATATTTTGTGCTCATGATACTTTCAAGAATCTTTAAAGAGTTTTAATTGAAATTCATTTGTGTTTAATGATTGTTAATGATGTCAAGGGTAATATTTTATACAAAGCAATTCATCAAAAAGCAGGAAATAGAATGTGGCTTCAATTGAAAAATTGTATCCGAACAGTAGTTTTCATACGATAGGTATTTATTATCAGTTACATATAAATAAAAAACAAAATAAATATAATACTTAATGATATGTTGTAAAAAAAACCTCCAAAATTTTAACAGCGAAATTGCCATCGATTGTAAAATCACCACCGCAACTACAAATACCACATAAGTCTACTGCGCATCTGGAAGTACAACATGAATCTAGTGCGCCACCATAAATTTCAAGTCTACTGCGCAACCAAAAATGCCTAACCAGATGCAATTTACATAATTTCGACTCGGGTCTCCTTATGTAAACTGCTGGATCCGGACCCGAAAATAACGGTCCGGGTCCGCGTTTTGCACATCTCTAGTTTCAAGAGTACTAAAATGAAACTTTTAATTTTGATTCTGTTATTTTTTTTATATCTGGCAACGTGCAAGTCAACTTTAGCACCACTGAGGAGCCGCCAGTCAAATTTTCTATTAGTTGTTTGCACCTACACAATCATCTTCAATGGGTTTCAAGAGTACTAAAATGACTTCTATTCACTTGAATTCTTGACCTTTTTAACAATATATTGTTGCAAAACTCACCAGCAGCTATTAGCCAGTTAAGAGTTTAGTACTGTCCACTAAGAAGAATGATGATTCTGAATTTTCCATTAGTACTAAAATGACGTCCATAAAACTTTCGCGAGCTCCCAGATATTATTCTCTCCCAATTATTATTATTATATCATTGAGCCATATCTCTTGCCTGGGTAAGCGCCACTCACCCGGTGAGGAAGGAAATTGTATGGGGGGGGGGGGTACAGATTTGTAGATTGTTCTAGACACGTTCGATCCGCAACGGGAGAAGGGTACAACTATGCACGGAGCAACTGTGCACCAGCCCATCTATGCACGTCTACATTTGGACGTGCACATTTGGGAGTCTCCCATCTGTGCACGTGAACTGTTGCTAGGGTACCACCTGTGTACGTCTAAATTTCGACGTGCACAGTTGGGAGTATCCCATGTGTGCACGTTAACCGTTGCTAGCGTACCATATGTGCACTTCTAAAAGTCGACGTGCACAGTTGGCACTGTCTTAGCTGTGCACGTGGACTTGTCAGTTGAAAATCTCATAGTATTAATTTAAACGTGGACAGTTGGGAGTCTCCTATCTGTGCACATGCACAGTTGGGAGTGTTCCATGTGTGCACGTAAAACGTTAGTTGATTAACATCTGTGGACATCTAAATGCCGACGTGCACAGTTGGGAGTGACCCATCTGTGAACGTGCACAGCTGTGCCAGTGGCCAAAAACGTGCACTATTGTACCGCCGGCTCTCGATCTACACAGTTGGGCAAGTGCACAGTTGGGAGTGTACCATCTATGCACGTGCACAGTTGGAAGTCTCCTACCTGTGCACATGAACCATTAGTAGGGTACCATATGTGCACGTGCACAGTTAGGAATCTCCCATCTGTGCACGTGAACTACTAGGGTATCATCCCTGCACGTCGACATTTCGACGTGCAAAGTTGCTCCGTGCAACCGTCACCCCGCAACACTGCTCCGACCCAGGTCGCTGATCAATCTCTCTTGCAATGACCCCAGACGAAGAGCTTCACAATGTCGTTTCTTATAAACTATTTGTCGCCACACTTTTCTGTCCTGGCATATTTCTTTTTTTTCTATGGTTTTTTTTATCTCTTCGAATTAGGGTCTCGTTCACACATTCTAATCATTCTTTCCTTAGTCTGCCTCTGGGTACGCTGCCATTCACTTTACCTCGATATACTTCTTTCGTCAGTCGTTCATCTTGCATTCTCTCAATATGCCCAAATCATCTCAACGAATTTCTTTCAACATTTTTCAACCAATGTCTCCTTTCCACCACATTCTTTGACGATTCTCTCAACACTGACTTTGTCCATTAGCGTTTTAACGCACATATTGCGCAGGAATTACATGCCAATTGCGTTAATTTTACTCTTATCGTATTCTTAGTAGGTCCAGGCCATTTTAGCTTTATATGATACATTTTTACTTCTCATCATCGTTTAGGACAATGTTGCATAGTTTTTTCATCCTTTCCTTCGAAAAACATCATTTTTATTTTATTTAAGTTAATTTTGAGGCCCACGTTCTTCATGCTTGTATTCAGTTTGCTCAACATTCTTTGCAAGTCTTCGATTGACTCAGCCAAAATAACCTTATCATCTGCGAACGCTAACTCATGCACTCTCACTGTCCCGAAATACACACATTCTTCGTCCAAGAATATACTGAATAGCAAAGACAGCATAACGCATCCTTGCCTAACGCCTTGCATAATATCGAAAAAGTCACTCAATTAACCATGTTCCCCCCTCACATTTACCCTCACATTTTTGATACAAGAAGTTAATGATCAGTTTTACATTCAGAACCCCTCATAACCCATGTATCTTTTACTAGCTCTGTTAGTCTTTCATCCGCAACAACAAAGTAAATTATACTGTGGCTATCCCCTCTTCACCAGATGTACATGTGGATCATTTTATGCCTACACCAAGTATTTGTAAAAAACAAGCCCTTTTCTAAGCATAAGCTAACCCGTCTGTCTCCGTTGCAATTTGTTTTTGGATCCCTAAAATTACCTACCATCCTTTCCGTACCCTGACGTTGGACACCAACCCATACATTCTAATCTCCTAGTAGAATGATTCTTTCCCCATGATCGCAAGTACCTACAGTATAATTTAAAGTGTCCCAGAAGGCTTCTTTTACTTCACTCCTCTCACCATTAACTGGGGCGTAGCACGCTATGATAAATTATCTTCTGATTCCCACCTTTATTCTAGCCAACAACAATCTGGAAGATACAAATCCATACTTCTTGACATGCTGCCTTGCTATCTTTCAGAATCAGACCGACCCCCTGACTACCACGTGATTCACTATCTACTCCTGAAAATATTTCAAATCCGTTCTTTAACTCCCCAATTTTTATATCTCTGGTGTCGCATACCTTTTTCTTTGTTTCAGGTACACATGAAATATCCAGCTTCCTTACGTGCATAGTCTCGTAATTCTCATTCCTTAATATCATTCACCCCTCTAGCATTCCAAACACCCAGTCTACAATCAGCGCCTGAAACTTTACTTTTACCTTTACCGGATGCATGCTTTTCATCAATCAAAGTTTCAATCCATTCCGAGGCTACTCTATTGTTTTTATTATTCATTGTGTAAAGTGTATGCCCAACCACCAACTTGATGCGAGAAATGTATTTTGTGAGTCGAAATCATTCCCAAATCAATTAGCCATTCGTCGTAAGGTGTAGAGTCACGTTATAACGTCAGTCCCACCAAGATTCATTCAATGGAGGGGGAGTGTAGGAATAGAACTAGAACCGAGAGAGTCATGGTTGGTTTGGGTAGTATACTGGAAGGGAGATACTGGAAAGCCTTCTTGTCAAATTTAGCAAACATTTTATATCATGTAGTTATGTACAAATCCTCTGGTAACGTATATCAATGTTACAACCCTAATAGCACGGAACGTTCCTGGAACGTTCCGGGGGAACCTTCAGCACGTTCCGCTGGAATATTCCAAACACAAATTACCGTTATTGTTACTATTACCAATAAACATGGCGTGAACCGATGTCAGTTTATATTATAAATATCGCATATTATAGTGTAGTATATGCGGTACTCAAAACTCAAAAATGACACCCCTTTTTTACCTATCTTTTATGGTTTACGAGATAATTGTTACAAAAAATAACAATAACGGAAAGTTCCCATCAAGTCCCAGTGAAACGTTCCCAAGCGGCGGACATTGTACACGTTCCGAAGGTTCCCGCGGAACGTTCCGTGCTATTAGAGAATGTATTCCCAATACTGGCACTGTCACTCTTGCGTCTTATCCACATGCGATTGCCAATGTAGATTCCCGCTACTATATAATTCTCGCAGCCAATCAGGGCCTCGAATTCTCTCATGGATGCAAGAGACATCATTTTATTGTGAATAACCATTTAAGGTGAACAGCAAGCGAACTCAGCCGATTACGAGATTTGCGAGTAATATGTTTCAGTTTTGCGAGTTAGACTTTTACCATTATTTTGGTCACAATAGCTAAGTTTTGAAAACTTAAAATATTGTTAATGAAAGGTAAGGATCACAGAAAACATCAATAATGATATGTCTTTTATTTCTGCATTCTCAGTATTTTAATGCGACTTTAGTTTTTTAGTAATTTTAGTGATGAATTTCAGTGGAAGGTATGCTTTATATCGAATACACATCCGATTACCTCGTATTTAATTAAACACGCGCGTAATTAATTAAACATTGATCTGGCGTTTTTCGAACAAAAATTCAAGAATAATATTGAGTTCAATGTTTTTATTTCTGAATAAGAACAAGAGATACATTTTTGTAAGTTTCTTCATTCTCGGCTTTGTTATAAAAAGAAAATGTTTGCCTTTATGTTACCAAAAGTTCAAGTTGACACCAAGAAATGAAGAAATGCGAATTAAACTAGTAAGGTAAATGTCTCAGTAATTGAATCGTTAAAATTTCGGGGAGCTGAAATTAAACTTTGAACTTTACAATGTTAATTTTAATTGTTCTAATAAAAAAATCTGTCCGCTTGGCGGGCACATTCTTACCGCGCGGCTCGCTTCGCTCGCAAGTTTAAGCGCGCCTAGGGCGCGCGGCTGTTGGATCTCGCGCTTCGTGCTCGAAAATTTATTTACCTCGAGCTGCGCGCTCGGTCTTTGTATTTTCCCCACATTTGTGCAGAAAACTTTTAAAATTAAAGGTCAAATCATCTACAGCTGTAATTTGGTGATTGTGAATTCTCTTTTGTTAAAGCTCCTTTGGCTTTAACGCATACATTCTCATCACGTAACTCGTGCTTCGCACTCGATTTTGTCCAAAATGCGAAATTTTCTACATTATATGTTTAACATTATTATATCAAATGTATATTACATTTATTTCTGTACATCTGCCTGTGATTACTTATTTAGATAGTGCAAAATAAAGTACAAATTGTATGAATCATGATTACTTTAATATTTGTTCCTAATTTTTCATTTAATTTTATCCTCAGCTACCGTGAAAATTTTATATCATTTCAAAAAACGTATATTATTACAATTCGTAATATTCATTGATATTAAAAACAGACGTATTTTCCTTGTCTTGTTTTTATAATTGAAAGAAGTGCGCATCCTATAAAAAAAAACAATTTTGTTATTATGCATTTTATTGAAACTTGTGTGACTGACAGACATTTTGTAAAAACCTGTTTTTGGGTTCAGGGGGTCTCAAAATGTGGACATTAAACATAAACGGGGGGGGGGGGGGTCAAATTTTACACAAATATAATACCTTCTCATTATAGGATGAGAATGTAAACATTTTATTTGTAAGTGAAAATGTTGAATTTTGATGTGTAAATAACAAATAAAAATGTATTCATTTAGAAAAAATTCGAGTAAGTTGAAGAGATACTTAGAAGTTTTCAAAAAAAATTTTGAAGCTTTTAAGGATTTTGAAATGTTCTAAGATAATACAAATATTGTCTTAAGATTTCTGGGAAAATTTCAAATGATTTTTTTTTTTTTTGAAAAATTGATTTCAACAGCATTTTTAAGAATATTTTAAAACAAAAGCAAATTTTGATAGATAAATAAAAATTAAACAGATACAAATTTGGAAAAAAATTGAAATAAGTTGAAGAGATATTGAGAAGTTTAAAAAAAATTTCAAAAATAATTTAAAATTTGTGAAGATTACAAAAAATGTAAAATAAAATGTAGATTTTTGAAGATTTTGAAATAAAATTATGAAGCTTTTTATGGATTTTGAAAGGTTTCAAGATAATAAAATTTTTTTTAAGGTTCCTGGGAAAATTTAAAGTGATTTTTTAGTAAAAAAAAATATATAGTTTTAAGAGAATATTTCAAAAGATTTCAAAACAAATTTTGATGTATAAACAACAATTGCACATGTATTGAAAATAATAGAATGCATTTAGAATTAATACAAATTTTGATTCGTTAAAACGATTACTTCAGACAAATATTTTTTTAAGAACAAGAAAAAATCTGCCTCAGCCCGGAATTGAATCGGGAATATAAATATCGCAAAGAGTGGAAAAAGACAACTAAATTTTGCTGTTTAAAAATGATCTTTTTATAGTTTATGCTTGACTTCGAAAATTTTATGAATATTTTATACTTGTTGATCAATGATTATACCATGACATATAAGACGCAGCTTAAAAATATAAAAACATGATTCCTATTTAAACAATTGTTAATTATGTTTATAACATTCATGAATAATATATTTATATAATTTATAATAAAAATTCAAAATGAAGAAATAACTTTAAAATTATTATTAACCTCCCCCTTTAAAGTGGAGGAGGAAGGGGAATTCTTGGATGCCCCCCCCCCCTAAAGGTCTTCTCTGGATCCGCGCCTGCATACATTTCATTGGTTTTTAAATATCACAAGCTTTCCTGATTTTCCTTAAATTTTCGTAATTCCCATAATTTTATACATTCCCCAATTTCCAAACGTTTTCAGAAATTGCCATGAATGACATAACTTTGCATAACCTTCCATT
>CAKNYM010051311.1:240876-260239 GCA_932195095.1 Andricus curvator
CGCTAGCCATGAATCCAATTCAAACTCTCCCGCCTTCTATCGTTCTCAGTTTCTATCTATCGTCGCGTCTACCTGCCTTGCCTTTCTCCTTCTCTACCCTGCCCTGTTACTACCAACCTGGTCCTCCCACCCTGTCACAAACCTCAAACCCACCTAACCTCAACTTCCACACAAATCTGTCTTTATCCCCAAAAATATCCTCACCCCCTTGTCAATCTTTCAATCTCTCAATCAATCCCTCACAAAGGAACCCTTCTATACTCATCCACAATCCACTCACCTCAAATTTCACCACAATTATCACGTGTCAAAAGTCACGTGACTAGGCTGGACTCGACTTACGACCTTACGGAAAATGCAAGTAGGCCGTTCTTACACCCAACCGCTCAATTAAACCAAAAGAAGGTCACAACGATGAAGCTTACTTAGAGAGTATTAGCCCGCGAACCGCGCAATAGCGAGCACACGAAGTGCGAAAACCTAGACGAACCGAGCTTAAAGCGTCAGGCAAATGTGTCCGAGCGCGTAGCGCGAGATGAATACCTAATCGAGCGCGAAGCGAGAGATCCAACTGTTGCGCGCCCTAAGCGCGCTCAAGCGCTCAAACTTGCGAGCGAAGCGAACCGCGCGCGATGAGAATGTGCCCGCCAAGCGGGCAGATTTCTTATAACGTAAAGCTGGCACAACATCGGAAATTTATGCAATATATGATCATTTATATAAATTTATGAAAAATGAGGATATTTATGAAGTTTGTTGAAACTTATGAAAATTTATGGAAAGTTATGTAATTTGTGGGAATTTCTAAAAATGTTGGGAAATTGTAAAATGTATACAAATTATGGGAATTTATACAAATCTATGGAAATTTATGAAAACTTGTGAAATTAAAAAAAAATTATTGAAACCTATGAAATTTATGGTAAGATATGGGGCATAATTTCTGAAGTGTACCCACCTCGAAAATGAAAGTTGTCCGATCGGGCTAAAAATTGGCCCAATTGTAGTCCTATTAGATAGTACTCCTCACACCAAAAATTAATTCATTTTGATAATTATTTATCAAAGTGGAGGGGGTACAATTTTTGGGTTTTTTAAGCAAAGCCTTACTTTCAAACGTTTGTAACTTTTGTCCTATTGCCTTAAACAAAATTTCACTTCAAATATTTTCGATAGATTTTTTCACAAACTTTCTGGTGGTACTAACGATTTTTTTATAGTCAAAATTTGACCCGAATTTTTGAAAATCAAAAATAAATTTGACTTTTTTTCAAATTTGGGCACTTTTTTTTTCTTCACAATAGTTTTAAAAGAAAGCTGAGATTTTTTCCTATAGGACCCCCAATTTACAAAGTGGCAAATTAATTCCTCTTTGAGTAATAGAACGATACGTAAACAAGATTCCATGATAGGGCGGGTGGCGCGCAATTTCCCCTAGTGCGCTCACGCCGAGGATCTTTGTGCAACGCTTTAGTGCCAGTTTTTCAAGTTAAATAATATTATATGCTACTAGAATAACTGCTCTCTGCATTTGCGTGCATCATGAGAATGTGAAGTTGATGTTCAATGAAATAAATATTCAACATTTAAAAGAGGATACTGACATGGTGCTCACAAATTATCACGACTGCCTGGATGCTATTGTATGGTATGTCCTAACTCTTCAAGTTCCTGTCATTTAGGAGAGTGTGAAAACTGTCCAGGTACTGCGAACTTGAAAGATAACATCACAAAAGCTTTTGATGAACATTGTATTAATGAAGTGAGATTTGAAATTTGGTTACAGACCGACAGATGTACTCTAAAGACTCTGTTAATGGATACTGATGAATTCCTAGATGATTTCTGTGAAAGTCTGTTGGAATTAAAAACTCATCACTTTATTTCGAAGGAGCAATCATCTTTTTTTAAAAACCTGAAGGAAAATTTATTGCCTAGGGAGTTTTTGATTTGCTTCGATTTCGTTGAGAATTACGCCTTCATAATTCAGAATGCAGCGCAATCATTCCACTGGAAGTAATATTACATGGTAATATTATGTATCTTTCTGTTCGATTTTTTGGCGATAGTTTCAACAGTTGTTTTCTTTGCAGGCCTTTTTTGTGGTTTCTCTTTTTTGCCATTCGAGAAGATGACGTATTTCTCAGAGGACGAAAACTTCTTGAGTTGAAGTTTTCCATCTTGAGTGGGAATGAAAGAGTGGTACTGTAATGTACCTGGTATCGTGCTGATTGTCTCTTTATATTCGCTCCTATACCATCACATGCACCCTTACCATGAGATGTACCATGGAAGTGCCATTCAGCTTGGATACCAAAATCTTCTTCATGGGCTTGGAGATTAACAAAGCTACTCTTATTTTCAGAATGTTGCCCTGCACCATCAGTGAAATAGTAGATTTTCTTTGGCCTGAAATGTGTTTTTAAGTAATCTACTATTATCTTTTGATACTCGTGAACATAGAAAAGCGCTCTTTTGTTTCAATTAATGTTTGCTAAAAACTTATAAATCAAGCCACAACAATAAATCTTTCACCCCGGCTGGTCGCCAAACGGCTTATTTCCGAAGATTTTTCTACGGACAAATTTTGATCGGGACATCATGAACAACAAAATATCCAAAGATAAGACCATTCCACGGAGAGCCACTTGAAATGTATTTTGTGCGGGTCCGTTTGCCAAAAGAGATTAGGGCAAATAATAGCGAATGTGATTTTTTATATGTTTGATAGGCAGGTCCAAAGTTCATAAAGGAGTGAAAAAAGGTCGTGGTCATAAGAGAAATGTATCGACTATCATCAGTGCTGACAATGGTCTCAGTGGTAGTTAGTACTACATATTAGTATTATTGTGTGTTGTACCTTCTATCAAGGAAACTCACGAGAATATATGTATAGATACTATTCATCTTGACGAACGTTAATAATATTTCTTTTAAATTAGTTTGCGACATGAAAGTTCTCTTGATCATCAACGGTCAACAAACAGCTTCAGCTAGGTATCCTTGTCCTTACTGTTTCATCACATTAAATATAGATAAATATAGATTAAATATAGGTCATGTGCTCGTTATTGAGAAATGTATCGTTCCAGAACTGCATATCCTCCAAGGATTTGTAAACTATTTATTTCGGAATGATGTGGTTTCACTCGTTAAAAGAGAGCAGGCACTAATTCAGCCAAAACAATTGAATGTAAGTATGTAAGTAAGTATACCATTAAGCCATTTCCCTTTCAGGGTAGGCGTGACACTACTACTACTGGCAAAACTTTCCGAAAAATCTTTAAAAATGCTGATGCTCTTCTCGATTCCGAGATCTATGTATAGTGCGAAACTATGAACAGTGCAAAACAAACTCCATCTAGAGATGAAGGTTTTTTGCACTAATGCCCTTCGTAGCTGCTTACAAAGCAAACTTTTGGGAATTGATTGACACTACCATCTTGTTTAGCTTCCATCAAGACTTTTATAAAACACTCTTTTGCGAAATTGAGGATCCAACATTTTTTCCGTACCCTCCCGGGCCAAAAAGTAGGTATATCGACTCAAAGCCCTGATAGAAGCCGCCTTATATATAGATGAAAGAAGATACGAAAAACAAGTTATAAAATATAATTTTAAAGTTTAAAATACATAGAATAAGATTTCGCCGAAAGACTTTTTTAACATTTTTGTACAACTTATTAGTCCTTGAGGGCAGGTGTGTGGAGGATCGATCGGTACCGGTTATGTGGTTATCCCAATGAATCCACCGAATACAAAATTGATGGCTGCAGAAAATTAGCTCATAACGAGTATAATCACAGACACAATGATGTTATAGGGATCATACACCAGCAGATGGCATGAACCTGAATTTACTGCAGGAATGGATGCCCTTTTACAAGTACGTCCAACTGGCTGTTTTCGAAAACGAGAACTAACAGCTATACTGAGATCGGACTATCTTTACGGGCGACACTGTTGTTCACAATGGACCGGACATTGTGGTTTTTTTATAAGCATTCATAATACGTGAAAATTATCGACATGATAGTCCCCCTCAACAGAAACAGCCAAGAAGGCTATACGACCAAGAACGAGAAGTACAGCCCACTAAGGCAAGAAATCATGAGGGTGTGGTAATTTAAAAGGTGACATACTATTCACCCTCTCGTGATTTCAGCTACGGCTCCAAAAGGCAGTTTTACTGAACACCTGCCGCATAGTCCGTAACTTTTTGGATTACCAAGTAGAAAGCGGTCAGCTGTCTTTTGGACTGTTATGGAAGGCCATTCCCATAATATATCTTCATTTTTTTTTAATTTGACTAAAGTCTATATATTTTTCAATTTTGACTAAAAAGAATTTTACTGTGTTTTGTGTTTGTCGGATATTTATGTGTACTGTTTTTTTTTCTTCTGTTTATTCTATTCCTTCACTGACCACTGTACTTGACTTTGCCCGTACAGACACCTTAACACCGGGTCTTTTAAGGAGCTGTGATGGAAGATCCTGATCTTCCATCCTGTGATGGAAGATAATAAGTCTGTATGAGAGCCAGAAACACTTAAGACATGTTCTCAGCGGATGCTCAAAGTATGCATGCAACGGGTACATAGAGAGACACAATGTGGCTCTAAGGGCCGATTCCACCAACTGTGATTAAATGTTAATCCTTTATTAACTTTATTTAATCAGTACATTGCGTTCCACCATCTTTTAAATCATGATTAAAGTAGTCTAATCGCTGTTTAACATAATCGGCCATTTTTTGGCCGGTGAGCGACTTAGGCTGCAATTAACGGGGCTCAACATAACCTCAATGTTTAGTTAAAGTGCAGTGCGACAGTATATAGTGTGAAATATGGCTCAAAATTAAATATGTTCTCAAAATATTATTTTTCCTTTTCTTTTCGCTTTGAAAAACACCACTTCACATTATTACTTTGATTAATGTTATTTTGGAGACGCTTCGGCAAAGCAAGTAAACTACGCGTAATTTGTGACGTTAGAGGCCTATTTGGTTTGGCGCGCCAGAGATGGCACGCGAACTCAGAAACTAGACTTTATTGCGAACAGGGTATACAGTTAGGTAACCAGTGGTTAAAAATTCATGGTGGAACGTTTCGCAAGTTAATCAAGATTAAGTCGTTGATTAAAAAATAAGCATGATTACTTAACCATGGATTTAATGAGATATGGTGTTATCGGCCCTAAAAGTGTTGTATTGCCATCTTCGGCACTTATATGATGTTGATGTAATGCCCGTCTTGCCATACGCCCAGGAGGAACTGAAGTTCGTTGTGGAGAATGACCAGTGTAAGATCTACTGGAATTTTTCATTTTCCACCATATAACATATCAGTGCTACAAAGCCTGTTATTTTCCTCCAAGATCTGAAGACGAAGATCATTTACGTGATTGAATTCGCGGCACCAGCCGATGGTAATATCACGGCAAAGGAGGAAGAGAAACGGGCTAAATATCAAGCACTTCTGTTCGAGCTTAACAGGCTGTACCAAGGCTATAAAGTCCATCTTGTAGTTCTCATAATCGGCTGCCTTGTAAGTATGAAAGCTTCAGTTCTCAGCCAACTCAACAAGATTTCGGCTTGCCAGCGCCAGGCTCAGTGCATCGCGAACCGGATGCAAAAGGCTGTTCTTCTGGTTCCTCATAACATTCTACAAAGATTGGTAGCTCTAAAAAAGTATTCAGACATGAAAGCTTCACCTCCAGCTGTCCTGTCTGCCGCGTAAGGTCATCCGCGGCTAGAGACCAAACTCCAAGGAACAGTGTTGTACGATGTCATCTCGCGTAAATTTCCCACCCTTGCTTACCTTCTAGGACAGAAGGAGCAGGAGTGGATGACGTACACGTTCCGGTTGCGTCCAGACTGTTTGCTTTAAAGAACCATGATCGTAGCTTCCGGAGCCTGCAACTTCTCACATAATGAAATAGCCTGGAAGAATTAACAATAATATAAATATATAATAATATAAATATAATAGCCTCGGTGGCTTACGCGGATAGGCGCTCGGACTTCACGCTAGAGGTCCGGAGTTCGATTCCTGAGCCGGTACCTCTAGAAATTTGCTATTAACTTTTACTGAGGTTCTGGTGGTTCGTATCCCACCTTAAGCTGTTGCCGCCCCCCCCCCCATCATGCACTTGGCTGTCATAATAATAAGAAGGATCAATATATCCGAGCCAATCGACCCGATATCGTGATGCGTGAGGAAAAAGGTGACGAGTCTACATCATCGAAATTGCGTGTCACTTAACCGGTATTTGCAGGCAAACTATACGGCCAAGATCCATAAGTATAGCGACCTAAGGCATGATGTAAAGGCAATATGGAGGAATGGGAAACATGCATCTATTCATGCTATCGTGATTTCGGCTTCAGGCAATGTGCACGCAAGATGCACTGAACATCTTGAACATTTAGCATTGTACCTGTCGCATTGTAAGAAACTTCCTAGACCATCAGGAAGCTCCTATTTTTGTGTCTACTACAACAGATATGCGCAGCTAGGAGAAATTCCCTTCGGAAACACATGGGTCGCTTCCATCTCAATTTCTTCTAAAGGGCGGGAGTAGTGGTAGAGTCGAGCGGTGATCACTCGTCTAGTGACATTGCCTAGCCCCGTAAATACGAAATATCTGTAGGGTTGCTTCGGAGCGACTAAAATTTTAATATAAAATTTAAATAGCAACTATAATTTTAATTATTTTGTTTCAGCATATTTACATTTATTTTCAATTAAGGTAATTGAAAAGAAAAGTTGTACATTATTGAATATTTTATTACCACAGTTTTGTACAATGTACCCAAATGTTGAATTATACTTTTTGAAGTATATCAATATATTAACCTTATGCACAACGTAGAATTAAAAAGTTATAGAAATAAAATATGATTATAAAATCTAAATTTAATTCAAGGTATTTGTTGGGTTCCATTATTGTTACATTGTACAAATCTGTGATATTAAAATATTCAATAATGTACAACAAAATGCACTTTGAAAACTTTTCTTTTCAATTACCTTCATTGAAAATAAATGTAAACATACTGAAATGAAATAATTAAAACTGTAGTTGCTATTAAAATTTTATATTGAACAGTTAGTCGCTCCAAAGCAATCCTGCAGATATTTCGTATCTACGAGGCTAGGCGACGTAACTAGAGGAGAGATTACCTCTCGACTTTGTCACCACTCATGATCTTCAGAAGAAATGGAGATAGAAGCGACCCATGTGTTTCCGAAGGGACTTTCTCCTAGCTGGGCATGTCTGTACCACAACATCATCACAAAGCATTTCAAACATCGTATGAAATTAATTTATAACATCCTCATCTCACCAGACACTTAGTCCGTGGCTGATGATGAAAAACCGGGTTCACCCGAGAACAATTAACAAAAAAAATTAAAATAAGAAGAAGATTAAGAAGATGGCTCAGACGGTTAGACGCTCGGACTTCACGTTAGAGGTCCGGAGTTCGATCCCTGAACCGGTACCTCTGGAAATTTGTCTATATACTTTCATCGAGGTTCTGCAGGTTCGGATCCCACCTTAAGCTGGTCCCCAAATCGTGCACTTGGGTGCAACCCAATCCGTGGATGATGGGATAAAAAACCATGCTTTGCCGAATATGTCAGATTAGGCATACTGCTCTTTTCAGATCACGTGATAGCATTACAAAAATGCGCCCATGACTGATGATATATAACGGGACATCCCCGTGCACACATTACCCGATTGTCCGGGTACCCAGGTACCCGAGTTTTCGGTCATTACCCGGGTACTCGGGTACCCGAGTAATTACCGTTATCTCGGGTCCCCGAGTATAAGAGTAAATATACAACTACCCGCCATGAAGTTCTAGCCCTAGTCCAAACGCCACATGCAGGGCGTCTGGCATTTATGGGTTTCGAAAGAAGGGTCGTTTTCCAAATATATTCGCCACTAACTAGGTCTAATACTTCCACTTTTTTCCTAATTTACTTAAAAAAATATATATAAAATGCCGCATTTTGAGAAAAAATCTACCATTTTGTTTACATGGAGAAATCAACATGAAATATCTAGTTATTATTTTTATTCTAAACCTCATATACAGAAGTTTCCGAAACCCTCATAAAAAGTCAAATTGGAAAAATGTAGCAGCAGTTACGTATAATGGAAAATTAGCGGTCAGGGTGAATGGTGGAATATACAGGTCTCTGTATCTTGACAACCCGCTGTGCAAGGTGCACTCTCTTTGCAGGATTGAAAGAGGCCGACTGGCATTACAACCTATAGTGGAGTTTGGATAATATTGGGGAAAACAAAATTTTAGGCTGGTACACTTGGAAAATTTTGCTCCGTATAGAGTATATTTAAATCAAAAAATGTAATTTATAACTTTGTATAGAGTTTTACAGTGTACAACTTAACTGTGATGACCCGACAAGAAAAGAAGAACAGCAAAAGTTAAGATTGTCAGGTTTTAACGTAAAAGTGAGATTTATTCTATTCTTTTAAATGTGCGATTTTTCAATCAGGTAAAATGCGCAACCAGAGAATAGATTTGCTCTGAAATTTAATTCCATTCTTTTTACAGGTGGGTAGCAAACTATTTTAAATTCCAACCGAGAGACACTGAAAGTTAATGTATTTAATTCCCTTCAATTATAAGCCTTGAGACGTTTTTATTTATTCTTTTTAAAGTAATTATTGAGTGATGATGTTTAAAAACACTTGACTGTTCAACATACATCTGTGGGATTGATATTTACCAATGAGGTATTGTCGATTAATGTAACATTTTTTGTGGTTTTTGCAGACTTCATGCTTCTGCAGTAATTTTCATACATGTAAGCAATTTATTCTGTAACTTTATTTGAGGTTATGTCATGGGAATTTTTTTATTTGTGAATATTCTATCATATAAGCATATTTAAATGAGGTGGCCAATCACTGGAAGGTGGGCAACGATTGTACCGATTACCCTATAAGGTCATATAAGATTCAGCTGGCCGTTCCGGTTGACCTCTGATACCTCGAAAAATATTTTTTAAATTTCGTTCTTATAGGAAATTTTATGGTGCATCTTTTTCCCCGTTATGGAGAAGTTGGATCTTTTGCAGTTTTCGTGATAAACGAAAAAAAAAATTATTTTTATAACAAGAAAATTTGTGAAGAATTTTGACTTCATATTGCTCTGTAATCCAAATTTATTAATATTTCGACTTCCAATTTGAAACAGTTGTTCAATAAACTATTATAAATATGATAAAATGCTCAAAACTAATAAATTTTATGGAAAAAACTTGTTAATTTATTCGTCAAGCATAATCGAAACAGGGTTAGAAAATTTTTGATCGCTTCGTCTGAGTAATGGCCAATGAGTAAAAACTTTTAGCGGAAGAAATTTTTATAAGTAAATAATAAAGTTTTTTGGAAAGTTTTACGTTAATCTATATAACCGTTAGAAAATAGCGAGCATTCAATTTACTTTTCTCGAGCGCGTGAGAGTACGTAACACTGGAGTCTCGGCCGATGCGACTCAATCTTGCTTTTCTGCGAATTTTCTATTTGCGAATTTCTTTAGAATACTTCCTCAGCACAACAGAAAAATAAAAACAAAAGATCATTTCAGCTATGTTGTCGAATAGGAACAAAGGTCTTACGGTTTCGGGTTAACATTTCAGATTATTATGATTCCGAACTTAACGGTTTACAAGAAGTGAAGATAAAAACGTTGTTTTTTTTTAAAGTGAAAATTGATTAACTCGTTAAAGAAAAATGTCATTGAGTTTATCAGAACCTTCCCGAGGAAGAAAAAAATCTAAGAATGAAAAACATTGGGCGAATAATGTTCGCAAAGCAAAAAGAAACAAGATATTTAATACCGCATAAAATTAAATTTAAGCAAAATGAATAAATTTAATGATTAGAACAATTATTTTGCATTTGTTATGGAAGTTAATCCGAAATTTAAATACTATTTTCTGAAAAAGTTTAATTTATTTTTTGTTTCTTCTATAAACTCTAAACTTGTACAAAATTTAAAAAGCGCGAATCGGACATTTTTTAGTACTTTTTAATATTGTTGGATATTGTGGGTCGAATAATGTTACGATTTATAAAATAATAATGTTGTTTATGAAGTAATTGATATTATATAAAAAGTAATTCACTAATAGATTGAAATTATTGAAGAATCGTTTTCTATAAATGGCTTAGTTATTTGTAGAAACTTTAGTCTTCTTCACTAACTTGACAACATCCTCACAAATTTTGCTTGGCATTATATTTATAGGGTGAAGAATATGTATCAAATAAAATACATTACTGTGAGTACTAGTCATTTTTTATTCGATAATAATCACCGATTTTATTGAAGTTAAATAATACAATTATTCAAAGAATTTACTCATCAATTGACGTAAAACTTCCAAAAAGCTTTATTACATCGAAATAAACATTTCTTTCGCTGAAAGTTTTCGCTCACTTGAAATTACTCAAATAGACGAAGCGATCGAAAATTTTCTAACCCTGTCTCGATTATGCTTGACCAAAAATTAATAACTTTTTCCCATAACAAAAGTTATTAGTTTTGAACATTTTTTCATATTAAAAATAGTTTATTGGACAACTCTTCAAAATTTGAGGTCAAAATATCAATAAATTTGGATTTCCGAGAGAGATAAAAGTCAAAACTGTTGACAAATTGTCTTCTTACAGAAATACAGTTTTCGTCGTTTATTACAAAAATAGCAAAAGACACACTTTTTTAAAGAAGAAAAAATATGCGACATACAATTTCCTATAAGAATGCAGTTTTATAAATTTTATTTGAAAAAAAAACAACATATTCTTTTAGTTATCAGGAGCCAGCCAGAACGGTCATCTAAATTTTATATGCCCTCATACTATCCAGAGGCACATTTTTGAAATAAAAGAGCTTAATAGTTGCAATCATCGAAAGCCTACCATAAAAAATAAGAGAAACTTCTTGGAAACACAAATTTGCTTGATTTAAATTAATAGGAAGTATAATTAACTTGATAAAATATTTTCCACGCCTAGATCTGGATCCGCTGGAAGTTTTTGAATTTTTAAACTAACTCGATAGACTTTGTAACTGAAAACATTTAAACGTTAAAGAGTTATGGAAATTTACAAAATTTCAGATTTTGCAGCAACCTTGGCTTTAAAAAAAATGACATAAAATCGGTTAAAGACGCGAAATGCTAGGGAGTGTTTTGAAATATGGTGTTTTTTTAACCACAGAGCTTCGTGCTTTCAAAACAAAAAATAATGTACAAGCATAATTCAATTTTTTGCTGAATATCACAGAACAATGATCAGGGAAGACAAAAAAAAATAAATAAATGTCAAAGCTTTCATGGAAAAATTCGGATTTCGTCTCGACTTTGCAATCTTTGAATCGCGCCAATTGTCCACGTTATGATGTTCGAAACTAATAATATAAAAGCAGTGAAATTCTTACCTAAGAAAACAAAGTTTTTCTAACCTCTCTGGGGTATGTGGAATCGGCGAGAAATCTTGGAATTTAAAAATCCTATAGCTGGTTTGCTACTGATTAGAATGTGGATGTCGAAGTCTTGTTTCTCTATGCATGCGACCCACGTGGTCGAGCACTCCGCGTGAGTTCTATAAGAAATCGTTCAAACACACAGTTGAGTTATATGACGACTCGTAGTAAAAAGTACATTTCTGTGTATTATGTCTCGTTCACCAGGTAGATTCATCAATTTTACGCACCTACAAATCAAAGATGCTCAAATTCGAAACAGTAGATGAAGATCCATAAGCTTGTGTCAAACAGTTGCACACTGCACGGAGTTCAATAGTACTCAATGACAAAACATGCTTGCTGTTGATAGTACACGTGCAGAAAACATCGATTCGCGGAAAGAAAGGGCTGTATCTCTTTCTTCAGGTACCCGGTGCTCGTTTTCAGTCAATTAACTCCAGGGTTGGTCAGTTACGCGTAACTCGAGTATTTTCTACGTATAATACGTTTTTGACGTAATATACGTCGAAAACAGTAGAAAACCGTCGAAAACAGTAGAAAACTCCTGTAAGTTACGTTTTCAAGATGGTCGACTTGTAAAATCAGTGTTGACAAGTACATAACCTCACTTTTGAAATATAATAATTATTAATAATTCTGTGAATGCGTTATAGTAATTGAAAATAATAATTATGCCTGGGCGGGAAAGAAATACCCAACATCATAAGGGATCGTGCCTAAATTACGTAAGACGTTTTTCTTTTGTTTATATCGTTGTGTCCTTTTCAACTTCACATCAATTTTATTCTCGTCTTTATTTAAACAAAAGAAAAACGTCTCACGTAATTTAGGCACGATCCCTAATGCAATCCCATGGAGGGATTTGTTTTTTGAGCGGAAAAAGGAAGGACGGAAAACTTTCGCAAAGTGTCTTCTGCGATAAGATGTTAAAAAATCCAAATTTAAAACGTCTAGAAAGCCACAGGTATGTAAATAATTGTTGATTCTTTCGATAATAATTAGTAGTATTTCGATAATAAAAGTAGGGTCTCCCTAATTATAACCTCAAACTGCTTAAACATTTATTCAAATTCAAGGAATTTTTAAATATTGGCATTTGGCGCGAGATTCACGAGCGAACATGGCGACCACAACCACAAGAAAAATAGGTTATCAGAAGTATTTTTCGATATGGACGCATGCGCACTGAAAGTTTCCATTCGGACGTAATATACGACAAATCACGTAGAAAACTAGAGAGGTAATATACGTGGTAATGTACGCGTAGAAAACCACGTGTAATACGTTACCAACCCTGATGAAATCTAAAAAATCAGGAAGTTTGTGTCTTTACTATAATTTCGTATTTTTGTTCATAAAATATCCAATTATTGCCAACGTTGTTAATACTGATTGACTTGTTGTATACTGTTGAATCTCTAATCTTGAAAATTTTAAGTTCGGCACGTTGAATTTCTAAAAGGATGAAAATTGCAAAGGTTAATGCCGTGACTGAAATTGGGATGCATGGAGAATAGACATAAGGAGTTAGGAGACCAAAGTCCTGTACATTGACTTCACCAAAAACGAGCATTTTTCTGCCGGATGTACATAACGCGTCGAAAGTGCGGCGCTAGTGTGGCAGTGTGGTACACGTATTGAAGGCTGCCGTCATGGTCAGTTGTAAATGTAACCTCAAGGGTAAAAAAAATAGAAAATATTTTTTTCTTGCACTTTTTAACTCGCTGTTCATTTTCGAATTCTGAAAAGATATCAAAAAATATATTCTTTGGTATTTTCGATCAACCTCCCGGTAACAAGGAGTTCATTGGAACGCATTGGAACGTTTCAATGCGTTTTAATTGCATTTTTGTCTGAATGCTTATTAATGCGCAAGGCGCAATCAAACGCATTAAAATAAAAAATTAAAATGAACAGCATTAAAAGGCATTGGCATGAATGTGAAGTTAATGAAAGGGCATTTAATGGCATTGAAATGAAGAAACCTGAGTATATGCTACATAACGGAATTAATATTTATGCGCTTCAATGCGAAACGGTGGAATTTACGAAATAATAATTTACAAAAGAACGTATTTTTAAGCTTTTATTTCAAAACATATCGTATTATAATGCTTCTTGTTTTATCGTACATAAATTGTTCATAATACTTTCTATTTTATAGTACAAACATTATTGTACTGAACCAACCAAGAAAGATTTAAATACTTAAAACTAATCTAAACAAATATCACTGGCTTTTTGGTATAGAGTTATAATTAGAGAGCGGATTAGAGCCACTGTGAAGTTAGCTGTCAAGCGCCGCTCGGCTCTCACACGCGGAGAACTACGGCTAGACCATCATTTGTTCTTGATAATTTCGAATTGAAAGCATTTGAAATTTAAAAAAAATTATGAAATGATTTTGTATTTAAAATGTTCCAATTCGAAATATTGTAGATAGGTACAATTTTGAAAATTGACGATATTTCGAATGAAATCAAAAGGAATTGAACTTGTGTCATTTGCGAATAAAAGAGTTTGAAATGGGATAATTTCAAATTTAAATTGAATTTAATTAGGGAGGAATTTTAATTATTTCTAATTCCAAGCGTTCAGAATTTAACAATTTTACTTTGTATTCAAGAATCTCGGAATTGAATGATTTCAGACTAAAATTTCGAAAGAGGACGATTTTCAAACGTTGAAAATTGAATATTTTTCAACTAAAATTTTCAGAAATAGATCATGTAAAATTCAAAAGGAATGAAAACTATGATTGATCAATAAAAGCATTCAAAATGGAATGATTCAAAAGTGAAAACGTTTGAATTTTTATAAATTTAAATGAGAAGCGACTAAAATTTTACAATTAGAAACTGAAAACTAAATTGAATATTTCAAAGTAAAAGCTTCTGAAGTTCTAGAAATCTAAATTGTTATTCAATTTAAGAAATTATGAGTTAACATAAAAATTGATTAGACAAATTTAAATATAAAATCAAAAAATAATTTCACCTTTATTTTCACCGTTCAAAATGGAAAAAGTTTCAATTATAAACCCTGTAAAACTGAATCGTTATACAAAACGTTCAGAATAAAAAGTAATTTTAAATGAAAAATATTAAAAAATGAAAAAATGTATACTACAAAAACTTGAAACTTAACAAAAATCCGAACTTCATTTAAAAGTAAAAAAAAATTAGCCGCGAAGAATTGTGATATAACAACTTTTTTGTATTCAAACCAATTCCAATTTCATTTTAAAATATTTCAAAATTGAAAAATTTCATATTAAAAGCATTTTTATTTTAGTTTTTAATTTATTAATTTCAGATTTAAATATTTTAAATTATTGTTTGTTTTCAATATTAGTCAGTTTTAAATTTAGTAATTTTATATTTAAATTTTCTGAATAGTTTGGTTTCAATTTTAAACGTACAAAACTGTCTGATTTCTTAAATTTTTCGAAACCGTAGAGTATCAAATTAAAAGACTTGATAGTTGCACGCTTTTCAGTTTAAAGGATTTGTAATCAAAGAATTTGGAATGAGATGCCTTCAGAATAAATTCAAAACAATGAAAAATTAAAACAATTTCTCAAATTTAAGCCTTAAAAATGAGCAGATTTTAGATCCAGGCATTGAATATTGAAGTTTTTTTTTTATTTGAAAAATGTTCCAAAAAGTTCGACATTTCAAACTCAGTTAAAAAAAAACACAATTTTTCTATTGAATAATTGAATAATTTCTTCAATTTTTAATGATTACAATTTTAGAATAGAATTCTGAATTTTCATGGCAAGCGCTAAATTTCCAATTTTTCCCTATCATAAGTTTAAATTTTGCGATTAAAATTGAAATGGTTGAATTTCGAAAAATATAATTAAAATTTTTTAATTGTTAACTTCTAAACGATTTAAATTTACTTAAAGTTATTTAAAAAGTTTAAATTTTGATTTTAGAAAAATTTGTCGAATCAATTTTTATGAAAAATCAGATTTTTCTTTTTTTATAAAAATTTATATTTCTAGATTTTCCGAAGCTTTTACTTTGAAATATTCAATTTTTTCAGTTCAGTTCAATTCAGTTTTCTTAGTAACGCCATTTGTTCATTCATTGCGGTGCGCTCTCCTCTGAGTGAATCTGCATAAGCATCCGATTCCCCAGATAACAAAATGCGAGCAATATGCGACGCATTATGCACACACGTCGTGCCGATCAACACGCACGAGATGCACTCACCAACGCAGACATATGTGTCATCAATTGAGACGCATATCGCTCGCATGTCGTGTGGGTCACGCGTGCGACGCATATCGCTCGCACGTCGTGATTAGTTATGCTCTAAAAATAATAAATTATGTAATATTAATATTTTTATACGTCCAATAAACCAAAGAGCCCATTTTGTCGGTCGTAAACAAAGGTCAGTTTCATCAGGCGGAATTCCGAAATATACAAAAATTTGAGACATTCAATCAAATAAATTCTGAATTGGACTTCGAGTTTGCACTTTTCCCAATCAGTTACTAGAGATTTTTCTATCATTAGAAAGAGTATATTGTTTTAGGTTTAAAAATTCATAAAATTTTTTATGATTAAAAATTGATCTAAAAATCAAAGCGAATTAATTAAGAGGTTTAAAAACAGTTGAACGTATAGTAAATTATTTTGCTTTACCACAAAAAATATAGGTTAGGTTTACTTACTGGTTATAGGTTTATATTTACTATTTTTTCGATTGTACTTACCACAAGTCTATTAGTTTTCGGAATGCCGGATATAAAACACGATAAACACGATAGTAAAATTCTTCGACAGATGCCAAAAGATGCTGAAAACACTTCTACTGACTTTTACAAAAACCAACGATGGCCAGGCGTCATCAAGTTAATAGCGTGTGTGAACAGTAGACTGTGTAGAACGAAAACGAACCTGACGAACGGAGACGGAGATAATATATATTACACGGCGCGCACTGATCCGCGCGTTTTACAATTATTCAAATTCGCACATATACTAATTCTATGTGATTTTGATATCGGAAATTAAAATTTATTTGAAAATAAATTAAATTTTTAACCGCATATCATTTTTAATATTATTCGATCATTCTGCATAAATATTACAAATTGAAAGTGCAAAGAAAAAATAAGTTTCACTTGAAATTTATTTGCGATTAGAATTATTGAAATTTTTTAATTTATACCAATGTATGTAATTTAAAAATAATTTGAAAAATAAATTCAATTGATTAAGAAATTTTTTTGATATAAGTTAATTTTCACGCATCTTCATGATGACGAAATGCGACTCATAAAGCTCGCAGCATGTGCTCATGTTCCATGTTAGCGAAATCCGACTCATAACGCTCACAGCTAAGTGACCATCATTTATTGCTGGCGAGATGCACGCGTTCTCGCACGCATTGCACGAGAATCACGAAATGCGGGTGACGTGCGTCGCACGCATTGTTATCTGGATCGCTCAAAGCTTGTTCCAAATTCTTCACTTCTTCCTTAACCTGCTCGTACTTCTCGGTTATGTTCTTCAATTTTTCTTCGTATTGACGCAAACTCTTTTTGAGTCGTTTAATTTCCTGGGTGGGGTTACTCACAGATGTAGGTGGCAGATTTTCATTCGAAGTAAATCGTGAAGGCTGCGAGAATAAGGACTGAATGTAAACCTTTGAAAGAAGTCATATTAACAGGAAAGAGGTTACATGAGAATTCACTAATATTGATTTAAATTGACATTCCTCACAAAATTACCCAAAATCTATTTATCTGCAACAATTATGTACTGAATGCATGTAAAATTGCAAGTTAAACAATAGCAGGGATCACAGCGTTCGATTTTTATTTATACTGCAAAATCTGTTTTCGTTTTGACATCTTTTGAAATATTCTCTTTGAATTACTTTTTGAAAATAAAAAATTATTATAAATTTTCTTCTGGAATTTCAAATTATTTGTAAAAGTCTGTCAAAACTTCTAAATATCTTTTAACATCATTCTAATTTTTGCTCAAATTAAAAAAAAACCTGTTAAATTTTTAAAAAGCATTAAAATCTTTCAAAATCTATTTAAATATTCTCTTGGAATTTTTTTTTTCAAAATAAAAAATCATTTTCAAATTTCCTAGCAATGTTCATAAAATCTTTACAAATTTTTAATTATTTTCAAATCTTTTCAAAACTTTTAAATATCTCTTAAACTAACTCGATTGTTTCTAAATTAATAATTGTTGAATTATTATTTATTCTTCAAAATTTATTTTTAAATATTCTTTATTATTCTTATAAAATTAATTTTGCAAAGTGAAAAAACATTTCAAATTTTTCCACGAATCTGAAGAAATTTTTTTTATTATCTCAAAACCTTTCAAAACCCTTAAGCGCATGTAACACTTATCGATATGAAAGTTTGTGTGAATAAAGTAAAGTTGCAATTATAATAATACGTGGCGGAAGGCCGCCATCTTAACATGACGAAAATCATATATATATATATAATATCATGATCCAATATAGATATATTGTGTATCTGCAAGCGTACGATGTACGAAGGTTATCGTATGCATTGTTTTTTTTACAAGTTTGCATTTATTTTCTCTTGTTAAACTGTAAGAAGTCGACAAGAGGAAAAATGGTGAATTGTGTAGTTCCTCTTAGCAGTAATTATACAGGAAAGAGGAGTAAGAAGAAAGGTTGGAAGGTTACGTTTCACATATGTAAGTAAAAATTATTTTTATTTTTTTTTTATTATATAAACCTAAATATATGTTAAATATAAAGAAACCTGTAAAAGCAACTGGTAATAAAGGATTTTTGCACTTAATGAAACCGTGTGACATTATCTTATAAAGGCTTCAGTTATACATAACCTTTCAAACTTAGTGAAGCTTGATAGGTCATGAACTGAGAAGTTCCTACTTGCGTTCTTTGAGATTTGTTTATTATCTTATGCTATAATATTTCAAAGGTTTCCGAAAAATCAAGTTAAAAAACAGGAATGGGCGGATAGAATCGGAGTACATGCAGGAGCTTTGACGAGACCCTCGAGGATTTGTTCATGCCATTTCCCAGAAGTTTCCTAACAAATGAAGTCCTGAAAGACTTCCTTTTTAATGTTTAAATTTTTCTCCACAAATAAAGGACCATTCTAATGACCAGGCACCAATCGAAAATCATGCCTTGCATCTAGCGAGAGCAGTTGTTGCTAAGTATTTGAAGGTGCGTGTAAATTATAACTGCTCTCGGATTGTAGACAAATCTCAAAACTTTAGACAACTCTACGGGAAGATTATTCTGTTTAAAGGGTAGTAATTACTGAATTCACTGCAATCATACTTATAAATTTGATGTATGACACGTAATATGTATATATGATGTATATTAAAAGAATTATATTCCGAAAAAAGTCATTTTTCTTTATCTTTCAACAGTTCTATATTATTCATTTATTGATGAAATTTATTAAAATTTAACTCTTTCATTTTTGGTTAAAAATTTTTATTTAATATGTAGTTAAAAATTTATTTCTTTGGTTGAAAATGTCACTACTTTCTTGAAATTGTTTTTTTTTTAATAATATCGCCATTACTTGAATACTAAAAAAACGAATTATCAAGAGAAATTAATTTTTAAAAAACGAAAAAAAGAGGAGCGTTCAACTAAAAGTGGCAGAGTTCAATTTTCAGTTGAAAAAAATACTTTTCAACCAAAAACGAATTGTCAACCAAATAGTTGAATATTTAACCAAAGAAATGAATTTTAAAACCAAGAAGATGAATTTTCAGACAAGAATAAACTATTTATTGTGATATTATTAGTAATATCAAAGTAAAA